>CACRXK020015647.1:0-12038 GCA_902702795.2 Paramuricea clavata
C
This sequence comes from Paramuricea clavata, assembly GCA_902702795.2. Taxonomy (NCBI): domain Eukaryota; kingdom Metazoa; phylum Cnidaria; class Anthozoa; order Malacalcyonacea; family Plexauridae; genus Paramuricea; species Paramuricea clavata. Next base: position 2 of record CACRXK020015647.1, read on the forward strand.
ATAATAATACGAGTTCCTCTCAGAATAATACCCAACTGTTCATTAATTGTTAGTTCATCTCTTACCTTTGCAAACAGATTCAATTCACTTACGTCTTCTCCAGTTGTTGGCAAGTCTTTTATGGAGCCCCATGCTTGCTTGCGAATAATTTCAGTAAGCAGTTGTAAAGTTTTATCGTGTTTAGTAGCTTCTTGTATTTCCTGTATTGTCATCGCTTTTGGAACTGCATGCATGGTGAGGAAATTTACATATTGTTCTGCTGACATTTCATGTTTGTTACCTGTTTCTTGACAGGGGTGGCGGGATAAAAAATCGGAGGGATTATCACTGCCTTTAGTGTACATTATATCAAAATCAAAGTCCTGAATTCTTAAGTTCCAGCGTTCTATGCGTGCAGGGGGTTTGGACTTCGGGTTTCCTAGGATTAGTTCAATGGGCTTGCAATCGGTGTATAAAGTAAACTTACCACCACGTAAATATATCTGCAACCGTTCCATAGCCCAAACAATAGCGAGTGCCTCGCGTTCTGTTTGTGAATATTTTCTCTCTACCTCAGATAACGACCGACTAACATAAGCCACAATTCGGCGATCATCATGTTGTGTTGAATTTTGAGCAAGCATTGCAGATAACCCCCATGGCGATGCATCTGTGATTAATTCAGTTGGTTTTGTTTGGTCAAAGTAAGCCATTACTGTATCACTGGTCAAAGCATTTTTAATGTTATCAAATGCAGTTTGTTCACATCTTGTTCAACGGAATTGAGCACTTTTCATGGTTAACTTACGAAGAGGTTCACTCAAGTGACTGAAATTGGGTATAAATTTGGCACAGTAGGTGGCCATTCCTAGAAAACTACGAACATCCTTAACAGAGCTTGGTGGTGATGCATTCTTGATTGCTGAAACTTTATGAGGATCCGCAGAAATTCCTTCTGCCGAGAAAACCATACCAAAAAATGTCAATTTGGTTTGACTGAATTGGCATTTTTCGTTGTTCAAAGTTAGACCAACTTTGGTAAAGCGCTGACAAACATTGTGAAGAGCGGTATCGTGTTCTTGTTGAGATTTCCCATAGATTATGACATCATCACTTATATTGATAGCACCAGGTATGTCATGAATTTGATCGTGGATAACTTTCTGGAATAGTTCACTAGCTGAATTAGTTCCAAAAATAAGGCTTTTATATCTACGTAATCCTTTATGTGTCACAAAGGTGGTAATATATCTGCTTTCCTCTGCTAACAACAACTGATGATATCCCGAACGCAAGTCTAGTTTGGAGAATACCTTGGCACCATTCATTGCATGTATAAGATCATCAACCGTGGGACATGGGTGTCGCTCTCTCTGGATAGCACAGTTTGCACGCCTCATGTCAACGCAGAGGTGCACAGTTCCGTCATTTTTGGGAATAACAACCAGAGGCGAAATCCATGGTGTGGGCCCCTCAACTTTCTCAATTATGTCATCCTTTTCCAGTTGTTTAAGAGCAGCAGAAACTTTTCTTCGTAAATGAAATGGAATTCGACGTGCTGGTTGTGCTACAGGGGGTACAGAAGAATCAATATGCAACTTTGCCTCAAAATTGTGTAATTTTCCAATTCCATGAAACAATGGGGAAATTTTTTGTCCATTTTATCTTTTAGAGAGTCGTGACATTGTTCAATTTTGTCATTACCGGTGACTTTGACATTGTTGACATTTACTTTTATAAGGTTTAGTTCTGTAGCCGTTTGATACCTTAACAGTGAGCCATAATTGCCTCTGACTACATGAATAGTAGAGACAGTCATTCGTTTTTTTGTCTCGATTGTGGCTTCGAATGTCCCAATCACTGGTAATTGTTGTTTGGAACCATACACAAAGAGTTTAGTACGTGTTCGTTTTAATGAGATACGTTTGTATTTGTTGATATTGGCGAATGTATTTTCGTCAATAATGTTAATTGATGCCCCAGTGTCTATTTTGACATGTACATTGTTTATTTGTACTTTGGTCGAAGGCATTTTTGTTGATTTAGAGTCGACACATGTTTATAAATGCTCATCATCGCTGCTGCTACTAGGGCTATTCGAATAGTGGTCTTCTTGATATCCAACCTGTTGAATATTGTGTTGATTGTTGTCTGGGCGGATAGGTCTAGGTCTTGTATTAATAGGATTCCTTGTCGATGGGACGCTGCTGCGACAAACTCGGGCATAATGGTTTTGTTTATTACATTTTCGACATGTTTGTCCTTTAGCAGGGCAAGGTGCGTCACGATGAGGCCAAGATAATCCACAGTTGCGACACTGTTGTTGTTGCTGTTGTCCATTAGATCTTGGGGGATTTACAAAATTTGCTTCTTCGTCTTGAATATTAGTCGATGCTAAACGTTCTTCAATGCCCTTGGCTTGCTGTTCGCTATTTTCCAATGTTCTAGCTTTCGATAACAACTCGGTGAGAGTCACTTTATCTTGCCGTAAGGCATACCGCCTGAGATGTTTAGATCGACAATTTTGAATAATAGCCGATTTTATTTCATGGTCTACATCGTGGAATTCACAGTGAGCTGCCAGTTTGCGAAGTCGTGTTGCAAATTGGTCTGTTGGTTCATCGGCGTTTTGCTTTGCTTGACGGAATTGAAATATCTCGTAATCCACATTTTTCTTCGGGGAAAAATATTCGTCCAATTTCTCAATTGCAGTCTTGTAATCATTGTCCTCTCCTGTCTCTGAAAGTGTATCGAAGATTTCCTGTGTTGCCTCACCGGCTTGATAAAGTAACAATGCTTGTTTCTGGGCATTATCTTTCACATTTACCGCGACTAAATACGTTTCGAATCTGCGTTTCCAAACTTTCCATCGTTGACTTAAGGATGTCGGTTCTGATATCGGATCAAACGGAGCAAGAGGAGCTACATCTATCTTTCCCGCAGTTGCCATACTAAAGCACTGATATCGATTATAACTTTCGTTTTAGCACATTTTTCCTCGTCGCCATTGTAATGTTGTACTTATTTATTCAACGCTCAATCAATCACTAATGTGAACACACCCTAAAACTATATATAAATGTTATTATATCACATGTCTATCATGTGATCACTGCACAAACAGCCACACAAATGGTTGAAATGGCTACCTTTGCTTGAACCCCTAGAACCAAATGAGACAGACGAATTTTCATACAGAAATAACTCTGAAATTAAGGAAGCGACTAATGCTCAATTCAACGATCCAGACGAAACTAATTGGCATGTTAAGTCCTCTGAACCACCAAATTCCATCCAGTCTCTCTCTAGAACAAATACAAATAATTGCCTGCGGCCAAACCTGATAAATTTTCTGCAACATCGTTCGAACCGTCGCCCTCCGGACAGGCTCAAATATTTGGACCTATAGTCAACCAAATAACCAGAACCAGTACGTAATACCTGACTTGGCATATATATCTTTTGGTCCAATTTCTAATTGTTTGAATAATGAGGCTGAAACCATCCCGGTTAGAATAACCAACCGTCGACTAGTACAGAGGTCTACTAACCAAAAACTCAGTCGTAACTTAATACTTATTCCAGTAAGGAAAAACAATATATGTGAATCATCAATTGCCTATTCAGTTCCATCTATACTCTTAACCAACGCATGTCATGTAACGAATAAAATAACTGAACTCTCTGGAATTGCCGCAGTCAATAACCCCTCCTTGATCATAATTACAGAGTCTTGGCTGAACTCAAACATCCCGGATGCTGCTGTGGAAATAAGCAATAAATTCAATGTACATCGTCGTGATCGTCCCACGCCTGGTGGCGGTGTCTTAGCCTACGTGAATAACAAAATACCAACTACCCGCCTAAGAAATCTTGAAGAGGATGGGAAAGAAGTCCTATGGCTCTTACTTAAACCGCCCAGAACCCCCAGGCCCTATAGTGCGATAATAGTTATTGGTGTGTACTACCCACCTGGACAGACAATTGAAGATGAAAGAGCAAAGTACGAGTATGTTACTAACGGACTTGACAACATTTTGCAGGACCACCCTTCAGCTGGCGTAATTATCGCCGGAGATTTCAATAAAATGAGACTGAACCCACTATGTAGACGTTTCAACCTTAAAAAAACCGTACGGGCTCCTACAAGAGGTAGAAATATTCTAGACCAAATCCTTACCAATATGCCAGAGCTATACAATGATGTCCAACATCTGCCACCGATCGGCTGTTCCGACCACCAGTGCTTACTGCTCACCCCAAAGTTGAAACAAAAGGTTAAACCGGTCTCCCGAAAAGTGCGCCTGACGAAATGTAGTAACCTAATCGAACTGGGCATACATATGAATAGAGAGAACTGGGAAACAGTCTACGATGCCAGAGAGGTTGACGACAAAGTAAGTGCGTTCACTTGTACTATCGTGCGCATGCTTGATAAATCGCTGCCTAAACGCACTGTACGTGCCCACCCCTCCGATAAGCCGTGGATGACACCGCGTATAAAGCATGAAATAAAAGGTAGGCAAAAGGCGTTTACATCTGGAGATATAGCAAGGTACAAACTATTATGTGACAAAGTTACCTCACTTGTATCAAATGCGAAAAAGAATTACTATCAACTAAAAGCAGAGGGTACACGCGAAACGAATCCGGCAAAGTGGTACAAAACCATATTTGAACTTGCTGCCGCTAATGACTGTAACTCTCAACCACCAGCTGATGATGCAGCAGACTTAGCGGAACGCCTGCAACAAAGCTTCACCAAACCTTGGCAGAATGCCAACCCCACTGAAATTCCGGACGTTGGGGAAATTGAACACCTACTTAAGAATGATACCAGTCCCCCGTTGCCTTCCATCGGACAAATTAAGGCTACCCTTAAACATCTAAATCCCAGGAAGGCCACTGGCTCAGATGAGATCCCTTCATGGTTACTGAAACGTTACAATGAAGAACTTGCCCCTGTTATTCATAACATCATATGCTCCAGCATCTCCCAGGCTAAATACCCAACCCTATATAAACACGCATTGGTCACCCCAGTGCCTAAAATATACCCTCCTAATGACATGGACAATGACTTCCGCCAAATCTCAGTATTACCGCAATTGGCTAAAGTCTTAGAAAGCATCCAACTTAAATTAAACAGAGGGGACCTTAAGATCAAAGATAATCAACATGCATTTACACACGGTAGATCAACTGTATCTGCACTGGCGAGCATCACACAAAATTGGTTCAACAAGACTGAAAACTCACGTGATGGAAGAATGGGTGTCCACGCCCTATTTATCGACTTTTGCAAAGCATTTGATCTGGTGGACCACGGATTGCTTTTAAGGAAGCTCGCCAAAATGAACGTGTCGAAAAGCTTCTGGCTATGGACAAGGAGCTTTCTAGAAGGGAGGAGTCAGCAAGTAAAATTACGAGGTGCTCTGTCATCTATAAGGCCTTGCCTTACCGGAGTCCCACAGGGATCTGTTATATCACCAACATTGTTTAATGTTCATGTGGATGACCTCGAAGACTGCATTCCCAGTTATCTGGACATCAACACGCAGAAATACGCAGATGACTGCACTCAAGATGAAGTGATTCCATATGGTTCTACTAGCAACATGCAAGAGGTGCTTGATACAATGAACGACTGGGCACTCAGAAACAAGATGAAACTTAACGCGAAAAAGACGAAAGACATGTGGATCTGCTTTAAAGCTGCAATTCCGGAACCACCATCACTTAAGATTGGCGATATACGATTGAAAGAGTAAACACGTTCAAGCTGTTAGGTCTTTGGATTAATGATACCCTTAAATGGAACACCCATATTGAAGAAATTACAAAGAAAGCAAACAAACGCTTATTCTACCTACGGGAATGTCGTCGAGCAAATCTACCAACCAAAGTGGGTTTAACGTGCTATAAAACCAAATTAAGACCGGTTCTGGAATATGCGGCCCCAATATGGGTGGTCTGCCACAATACCTTACAGACGAACTGGAGAGTATCCAGACTAGAAGCCTGAAAGTTATTGGGCTACCTTCTGATTCTCTTCAGTCTCTAGAGCAACGTCGGGATAATCTTGCCATTCGTGAGTACAAGAAAATCATTAATGATGAAACGCATCCATGCAGGAAATATATACCTGACATAGTGACGAACACGTATGACTTAAGAACACCAAAAACTCTTCCCCAATTTCTCTCATACACTAGAAGGCATGAACTGTCGTTTATTCCGAGAACAAACTCGCTATTATAGACAATATTTTTATAACTACTCCTAAAATTTTTATCTGTACATATAACTCCTAGACTACTACTTAGATTTTACTAACTGTAAATCCATTGTATTTTTACACTAAAGATGGATCAATAAAACTATTAACTATTAACTATTAGTGGTCTAAATTTTGGGGGTCCAAAAATTTTTTGGATTTCAAGTGCGAGCGCCGAAGGCGCGAGGAAAATTTTGAATTTCTAGATTCATTAGAACGCTATTTCACGTATTTTAGGATGAGGTTTGAAGAAAAGGTACTATCGCAAAAAGGCATTTTTACAGTGAAAATACAAAAAGTGTCCCATTTCCGCTTCTGTAATTTGTTGTGATTTACTGTAATTTGTTCTGTTTTTCTGTAGCGATTACCGATTTATCGGCAAATACTGCGATAAAATTTAAATTTCGTTCTTTTTATGCAACGAAACTAACGAAAAATATATTATTTCAATTACTTCCCTTTGCTACAAATTATCATATTTAAAAATAGAAAAAAGTTTTATCGCGGTATAAAAATAGAACAAATTGCCGTAAATCACAACAAACTACAGAAACGGAAGTGGGACACTTTTTGTATTTTCACTGTAAGTCGCCTAGTTGTTAGATCGAAAAAATATTTATGTAAAACATTGTACTCTACACGCAAATACAACAGCAAAATAGCACGATGTCTTCCTTTTGTACAAGTTGGTAATGACTGCTGTTATGCGCGCAAATTCAAGTTCTAATGTGCTTTCAACAATCATAGGCATTGTTTACTGGAGTTAGGATTCTAGATAGGGAAAACTACAACTTCTATTGGTAAACAGAAGAGATGGGTATCATTATTCACACATCGTACCCATCCAACAATTTCTGCCGGCTTTCAGGATTTCACAAGCGCAGTCCTTCCGCCCATTGCAGGGCCTCCCCCCTCTTGGCTACGCAGCTGAACTTCTGCCTTTCAAAGTTTCAGACTAACAATGCGCCTTTTAACTGCACCGCGGGGTATCGGGAATTGCTTTTTCCCAACACTAAAATATCACTCACAGAGTTTCGTTTTATATAGTTTTTTATTCGCGGTTACGTATCACTCCTCTCTCTCTCGCTTCTCTCGCACACTATCACTCCTTTTTACACTCTCATACTTATCTTATCAATCATCCGTATTTTATCTTGATCTCATTACTGCATATTTCTCAATGCCCTGCTATATATAAATGTTCAACAATTAAAAGTTCAAATTCGATTACTTAATATATAATGTCTATCAACTAATTATTGAAAACCTAACAACTTTCCAACACCCTCCCCCTATTTGCTACACGAAGTGTGCAAATATAATTAAATGTCTTAACAAAACGAGTTATAATAATGTTAAATGTAAAAAAAAACCTGTTCTTCAAGTTCAGACAAGTTACCATATTCATGATACAACAGTTTTTTCACTGATCCTCTTCATTTTCTGCGATGTCTTGCAATCGCATCGTTGCAGCTGCAGCAGCATCTCGCTTCGGTCTGAATGCTTGAGCATTTGGGTCAAGATCTTGTGTGTTCTTCTTGGGCTTGCTCACGTCACACGAGAGTTCTAACGGGTAAAGATGCTGCACGGCACGTTCGAGGTGACTTTTACCTGCTCGCAATTTCGCTACACGAACAACTCCGTCACGTCCTGCAATCAAATCCTCCACGATTCCTAATTTCCACTTGTTTCGGTTGCGTTCATCAGATTTTATGATCACCACATCACCTACTTTCAACGTAAATTTCTTGTTGTTGTGTTTAAGATTGTGCCTTTCTCGCAATCCTCTCACGTACTCGTTCGTCCACCTTCTCCACATCATATCTTTGCACTTTTCGATTCGTTTCGCGGTCTTTCTGAGATCTGCTTCTTCAATATCTCGGTAATTTTGTGTAGGGATTTGATTAGGTCGGTGGAACATTAGGGAATTGGGTGTCAGCACCGGTAATTGGAGGTCGTCCTCGACGTAGCTAAGGGGTCTGTTGTTCAACGCCACTTCGACATCGAGCAAAAGATCTTGTAGCGTATCCCAGGTGAGTAAAGTACTCCCACCTGCTTTGTAAAGTGCCTGTTTTACTAGGCCAACGATTCTCTCGAATTGACCACCCCACCATGGTGCTCTACTCGTGTTAAATTGCCACTTTATCTCGTACCTTGCGAGCCAGTCGTGCAGTCGTTCATCCTTCATTATTTGTTTGAGCCACTTTGCCGCTGCCACAAATGTCTTGCCATTATCGGAATAGATCTTCTGAGGGCGTCCTCGTCTGGCGATAAGACGTTTCAAACTTTGCAAGAACTCGTTTGTTTCTTGAGTTGCCAACAACTCCAAATACACTGCTCGGGTCAAGCTGCAAGCGTACAGTATGATGTATGCCTTTCCTTCACGTTTTGCTTTTGTCAAATACTTTATGGGACCAGCGTAATCAACCCCAACGACTTGGAACGCCGCACCGCCCTCGGTTCGATCTCTGGGAAGGTTTCCGGTTGGTGGGTTTGCTACTGCGACTGCCCGGAATCGTTTGCACGTATTACAATTCTTTGTCACTCGTTTGGCAATGCTCCTTAGACGGGGGGTCCAGTATTTCTCTCTATACTTTGCCATGGTCATTCCAACTCCCCCATGAGAGCTGAGCTTGTGGGCATGCGTGATGATCTTTTCGGTCAATAGCTCGTTATCTGGTAGGTAAACAGGATAGTGTCCTTGTATTCTACCCTGGCACTCGTAAATACCTTCGTCGTTTATTTTTAAGTTCAATTGTTGTTGATCTTCCTTGAATGCTTTCGTTTCCTCGTTACGTTGTTGAACTTTTTTCACCAAAAGTTTGGCTTGTCGACTTGTCTCCTCGGTTGTTAAAGGCCCAATCACTTTGTGTTCGCCACCGTTTCTTGCGTTGTTCGCGAAACGACTCATTCTCGCTGTTATTCGTATCGCTTTCCAATAGTCGTACTTCTGTAAGAGTTGATCTAACTCGTCTTCTACTGGAACTGCCACAGCGAATAACTCTTTCACTGCTGCTCTAGTTTCTGCTTGGGTCTCGCTGGTATCCTGGGTATTGATGTTTGGTGGCCATTTGTCTTGATCGAGCAACCAGGCAGGACCGTTCCACCAAAGGGCAGCTGATTTGCTTACGTCACCTCCTCGACTGCCAAGGTCTGCTGGATTATCGGCTGACGTCACGTGTCGCCATTCGATGTAACTCTTCTCCTGGATTCTTCTCACCCGGTTTCCCACGAACTGTTTGAACTCGCCGTTTCCACGGATCCAGTGTAACGCCACGGTACTGTCTAGCCATCCCACGACACGTTGGACAGGAAATCCTTCTAGAGACTCTTTGACATTGTGTACCAGGTTGGTTGCCATGTGCCCTGATACTAATTCAAGCCTTGGTATGGTAAGCCCTTTCTTTGCCAGGCGCGACTTCGCTGTTACAAGACTACTGCTAACACTGGATGGTTGTTGCACTATCGCGTATACAGCTGCAGAGACTCCTATCCCGCTTGCATCTCCAAAGGCATGTAACTCGATGAACTTGATAGGCTCTTCTGGCTTAGCGAGACTTCTCGGTACGGTGACTTGACACGGAAGGTTTCGCTCATACTTCAACCATCTTTGTTGCAGTGTACTCGGTAGGGGTGCATCCCAGGCAATTCGAAGATCGCAGGCGTCTCGGTAAAGGGTTTTTCCAGTTAAGGTTAATGGAGATACTAGGCCAAGGGGATCGTAGATTCTCGCCATCTTTCCTAGAATACCTCTCTTGGTGCAAGCTGCTGGATCGTTGGGAATGCTCACTTGAATGTTATCTTGAACTTTGTCCCAAGTGAGTCCAAGTAGCTTTGTCTCCCCCTGTTTCACTCCAAGTTGTTGCTTGGCATACGTTTGATTTTCTTCCGTAACGGTCGTGTTTTCTGCTTCGATCTCTTTCACGTTTGAATGCCATTTGTGCAATTCGAAACCAGCTTCGCTGAAGATTTCTTTGGCTGTTTGCTTCAACTCGAGACCCTTGGTTGTGTTATCTGCTCCGCCGATAAGGTCGTCAACGTATAAGCTTTTTTCGATTTCTGCTACTAGGTCGGGGTATTTTGATTTTAGGCTTCGCAAATGTTCCTTGATCACGCCAGCAAGCAGGAATGGAGATGGAGCCAATCCAAAAAGGGCACGAGTGAATCTCAGAACTTCTATCTCCTTAGTTTGCAGATCTTTTAGCCAGTGGAAACGCAAGACGTCTCGTTCGTTCTCTCGAATTCGTACCTGCAGAAAGGCTTGTTTCAGGTCTCCCGTTACTGCGACTGGATGAAATCGATTTCGAACTAACACGTTCCATAGAAGATTTTGTAAGGGGGGTCCAGTCTCCAGGCAATCGTTAAGTGACGGTACTTTAGGGTTGGCGCTTGCTGAAGCATCGTATACTATTCGTGTCTTCGTCGTTTCGGCCGATTCGCGGACGACAGGCTTGTGAGGGATGTAAAATTCTTTGCCTTTGGCGTCGTTTTCCACACGTTCTACTATCCCTTGCTCCAGCTGGTCTCTGATAATCTTGTCATACTGTTCTAAAGTATCTTGTTTCTCTAGTTTGCGTACTAAGTTGTGAAGACGAGTCAGGCTTCCTGCTTTGTTATTCTGGAGTGGAGGGTGATTTCCTTTCCAAGGAAGGCTAGTCTCGTACCACCCCCCTGGATTTCTTGTCAACTGCTCCTTGAACTCTTCGTACACGATTTCTTGGTCGCCGGTTGCAGAGTCTTTTAGCCCTAGCACGTCTAGTCTACAAAGTTGCTCGTAATCTGGAGAGGCAGTTTGCGTCGATAACATTTTGGTTAGGTCGATTTCTTTGCCGGGGGAAAGGATTGTCCAGCCAAATCTCGTTAATTCGGCTACAGGTTCGTTGGGACGTCCTAACTTCGGTTTGGTCTCGGTCTTAATTCGGGCGTACTCGCTTGCACCCAGAATTAGGTGCACTGGAAGTTCCGGTTTCTCGTCGTTGTCATGCATTTTTACTCCGTTTAAATGTGGAAATTTAGCTAAAGTTTCTCGGTACCGGGGATTTTTCAATGTTAATAACTCATTACGGTCCACTTTTGTGACTTCAGTATCTAATTTAAAGTCTCCTTCGAGATTGTTGACGGACAAATTATGAACGCTAATTACTTTGCTGACTGATCCTAACATCATTTCAATGCTCTTGAATTCCTTTCTAATTGGTTTGGCATGGATTAAATCGATTAGGGTTGATGACGCGTAAGAGCTTCCCGCCCCAGTGTCCAGTAATGCGCGACATGTTACGCCATGAACTTTCACAATAACTACAGGGTACGTAACCATTGCATTCCCCGCACTTGAGGCTGTCAACAAAACATTCGAGTTGTCACTTTCGTTATCGCCGCGATTATCACAGATGCTTGTGTGATGGCGTCGATTACATTTTTGGCATGCCGTGCGTGATTTACATTCCGATGCTTTGTGATTGGGTCGAGCGCAATTAAAACATAGCTGCTTTGTACTAAGTAACTTTTTTCTATCGACTGTTCGTTCAAATTTCTTACAGTCAACAGATCTGTGATCGGTTCCGTCACAATATACGCATGCTCTAGGATTTCTTACTTCACGGTCTTCTTGCCTGGTATTGAAATTCCTCTCTCGCTTGAAAGGAAACTGCGGGTGTTTTGTGACATGCTTCTCGCTAGACGCCGCTTTGATGGGGTTGCGCTCCGTCCATTTTCTCAAAGCCTCTACTAGTTGTGGGAATTTCCACTGCTGCCAGTCATCGTCCATACGAACAAGGTCCC
>CACRXK020015648.1:0-12037 GCA_902702795.2 Paramuricea clavata
AACAACCGAGGTTTCGTTTTATCCAGGCATTGAGGCAAATCGTTAATATATAACAGAAAAAATAGGGGCCCTAAAATAGAGCCTTGTGGTACACCACATTTGATCAATTTCTCTGATGAAACAGATCCTTGTATTTGGCATTTTTGGTTTCTATTTGAGAGATATGATTCTAGAAAAGACAGAGCTTGTCCTTTTATTCCATAAAGCTCTAATTTTTTCAATAATATTTGATGGTCGACAGTATCAAATGCTTTTTTTAAGTCAATTAAGACTACCAGGTTAAACGTTTTGCGGTCTAAATTCATATACCAATCATTTGTACAGTCAAGTAATGCTGTAGCTGTAGAGTGAAATTTACGAAAACCGAATTGACAGTCACTCAGAAGGTCAAATTTGGTTAAATAATTGTATAGCTGATCGTACAGAATTCGTTCCATAATTTTGCTAATGACAGGCAGAACTGAAATTGGTCTGTAATTTCCTGGCAGGTTTCGTTGGCCATTTTTATGGAGAGGTATTACTCTAGCCGTTTTCCATTCATGAGGGAAAAGGGATAGGATAATAGCTTGATTGAAAATATATGTGAGTGAATCTGAAATAGCAGGTGCAGCTATTTTAATAATTTTACTGGAGATCTTATCAACGCCGGTGGCTTTGTTGCTAGAAAGACCATGTAAAAGATGGTAGACATTGCTGACAGTGACTGGCTGGAATGCACTGAATTCTGATTTAGCCTTTTCAATATATGTTTGAAAGTTCGAATTTGGAGTATCAATTTTGCTAGCTAGATCAGGGCCAATATTTGAAAAATAATTATTAAAGCCCTCCGCAATATCTTTGGTATTTGTCAAACTATTTTCACCTAATTTTAACTCATTTACTACTGTTGGTTTGCTTTGCCTACCTAGTATATCGTTTATAGTTTTCCAAGCCTCTTTAGGGTTGCATTTTTGATCAGAAATTTTAATGGAGTAATAATTTTTTTTACCATTTCTTAGCTGAATATTAACTTTGTTTCTCGTTGTTTTGTAATTTAACCAGTCTATCTCTAGGTTTGTAATAATGGCCTTTCTTTTTAATCTGTCCCTTGTGATTATAAGTTGCTTTATAGGAAACAAGGAACTTTTTTGTTCTAATCTTTTTATGTTGAAGTGGTGCATGGTTATCCAAGACCTCTACGAATAATTTCTTCCAAATTTCCCACATAGCGTTAGGATCTTCAGCGAAGAAGTATACATTTTCCCAGGGTTGTTGCCTCAGATCCTCAACAAATTTTTGATGATCAAATTTTTTCATATTTCTTATCTCAACTTTCTTCTCTTGTTTTTTAACAACAGAAATTTTCCTTATTGCAAATACCAAACTATGGTCACTTAATCCAGTATGGATAACACCAGAGTCAGAAATTTTCTCTGTTGTATTGGTGACTATATGATCAATAAGACTAGAGGTTGTCATAGTTACTCGGGTAGCTTCATCAATCAATTGTGACAATTGATACAACTCATACAATGTTTTGATTTTCTTTGTTGGAGAATTTGAATCTTTGTCTGTTTTAAGCATATCACAGTTTAGATCACCCAGAATATACATTTCTTTATTTTCATCATCAATGGCTTTAATTACTTTTTCAAAATGATCAAAGAATTCAGATGATGCATTGGGTGGTCTATAAATGGTTGTAACAAGAAATGGTCGACTGTGTGGCTTAATAATTTCTACACAGACAGCCTCCAATTCAGAGGGAATTAGATCTTGTCTTATAATATAGTTGATGGAGCTACGCAAGTAGATACAAACTCCACCTCCATTTCTTGATCTGTCTTTTCTAATAGTATCATAATCATTAAGGTGAATCATACCATTAGTTATACTTGAGTCAAGGCGAGTCTCATTGAAAGCAATAAGATCAATTAATTTGTTTGACATTGAATACCTTATTTCATCAATCTTTTTTGGCAAACCAACAATGTTAAGAAAAGCCATTTTAAAACCTCTTTCATTGGGAATGGAATTAAGGCTAGTGAAAAAATCGCTACTCACATTGTTTACGGAAATAGGACTATCTAATTCTTCATTATTTGATTCACATATTTCAAGTACATTGTCCATTCTCTGTTCCGATGTCCATGAGCTTGATGAAAAAACTGCCTGTTATTACCTACTCTAAACGATTTCAGATATGTGCAGAAAACACTCCCTAGCACCCTAGCACCTTGTTGGTTTAAGTGCAAATTAGAGCGATTTAGTAACGACCTGTCAATGTGGTCATTATCTAAAAATGTGGTATTATGTTTCATGCATAAGTTTTTAACAAAGATATTAAAACGAGTTATCTTGCTAGCCGGAACTCGGTTATCATACCTTTTAATTACACTTGAGATGGCAATTTTCTTGGCGTGATCTTTGAGGTCTTTGATAAGCCCATCCATCTTAGATGCCACTTCTTCTGGCTCTTCAGAAGCGAGGTTATTGGTGCCCACGTGAAGGAGAACTGTGTCATACTGCTCCCCTTCTGACCAATATTCGTTAATTTTAGAACTGATTTGTTCCACTCTTGCGCCGCTGTAAGAGTGGACGACTGATTGGCAACCTGCAGCTCGCTCAATTTTCACTCGATCGATGTGTTTCACCATCGAGTCGCCGATTACCAGGACTTTTTTAATTTCTTTTTCTTTTTCGGATCCGGTCCTCTTTGCATGGACATGGTTCTTCTTTTCCTTCTGCTGCGCATGAGTTTGGTTCTTTCGGTTTTCAAACTTCGATTGTGCCTTTGATCTATATTCATGAATCTGGCTATTTACGTACGTGTTCGTTTGCTCGTTTGAGTCTAATTCAGGCGATGATATTCCGCTCTCATAATTTTCATCATTGAGCAGTTCAAACTGGTTTTGTACTGAGGTTGTAGGCGTTGTTGTTGCAGTTTTACTACATTTTGATGGATTCGGGTTTTCCGCTATTTTCAGCCATTCATTCTGCTTGACGTCGAGAATATTTTTTATGTTCTCATTGTCAGTGACAAGTTCGGATATTGTAGCTTTAAGACATTTGATCTCTTCCGTCATTTTGGAGTTTTCCTCGTGCAAGGATTTTATCCTTTCGTCCGATTCTATCGCTTTTATAATTGATTTTTCTCGATCTTCGTTTTGGTTAGTTTTAATTTCATTTATAATCGCTTTTATTTCTGTAATTTCGTCTTTGCGGTTCTGACATTCCTCGCAAGTTGACTGTTTCCTGTTGATTTCGGCTTTGTCTTTACCAGCAACATCAACCACGTGCTCGCTTAATTTTCGCTCGATTGTTTCGCCACAAGTCTCGCTTCTGTGGTTTTCGTCCTCGTTTTTATGGTCAGACATCTCTGTTGGGCAAACTTGTTCTTTATCTTCATCTGTGCTGGGCAATTCCGCCACAAGATTTTCAACATCAGCTTCTGAAAGCGTAGACATACTGTTCTTTGTGCGGCGAGACATTATTACAACGCACAAACTTTCGCGCAGAATATCTCGAAAAATACGTTGCAAAACAACTCCAAAATTAAACAAGTGAAATCACCAAATGGTTAGAAACAATTTGATATGTAGTTTATCCAAAAACTATAATTTAAAAGCGAGAAATTTTCGAAAAACCAGAGAGCCTAAGAGAGTGTTGCCGCACGATGTAACCCTTGTACATAGCAAGTAGCCTTCTTTGTCTCTGGTGTGGTCTATACAGTTGGTATGTCATTCTTATTTAAAATATTTCTGTTTTATTTCCCGTCGATAAATTTATGGTACATATCTCGTCAGAGACAGAGTCTTCGTCTCTGCGATTTGTTGTTGCAAACGTTAATATATACAAACCCGCCATGTGTAAGGACAAACTACACTCAAATTAAAACGATCGATGTTGAGCTTATAAAGTAAACGCATTTAAATCATGAACTTCGCGAATACTCGATACTCGAATCTCGTTACTCGAAAATCTCTTCGGTTCGCATCGCGACGACTCGAATCGCGCTTCGCGTTTCGCGAAACTCGAAAGGTAACGCGATTCGAGAAACGAGACGCTCGATACTCGCTCGAATGTTTCTCGCTCGAACGCGAAACGCGCTCGATACTCGATGTATAGTTTCCTTTGGACGGTACTGTACTTAATAGCTCTACGCCTAGGCCGATGTAGTCTCTACAAGATTCGCACGCCACCGAGTTTTACAGTTTCAGAATACCCCGAATGCTTGAAAATTGCGACTATACGATAAAATAAAACAAAGATTGTGAAGGGGATAAAATTTGTAGGCAAGCATTGCTCCTGAACGGCAAGTGTTGGTGTCCTTTGCCTGTAGTTGAAAATCTCCAGAAATATCGGTATATCTTAGAAAACATAGACGGGATCTTCATAGATTTCAGCTGATTCGTGCCAAACTTCGCTCTACACATAAATAATATCGATTGAGAAGTCTTTTGGCTATTTATTTGTTTCGAAGAAGCTGTCAAATACTGCCATTTTTTGGGTAGACACGTGACCGGTCCAGACCAGGGCTTCCTCGTCTCGCCTCGTCCTCACACTGAAGCCCTGGGAACGAAGTTGTAACTCAGCATATCCACACAAAAACAATTTGTGTTGTGGGAGAATATCTGCATGTTTGAGTAGAAGGTATCACAAGTTTAGTTTTGCACATTAATGTGTGCCATTGACCTGATCCATACATATAATATACAGTATGATTATTGTAGCTGTTAAGTTCCTTTCCATCTAATGAATTTAGGTATTAAGATTGTCTGGGTTGTTCTGACAAAATTATCCAGCCAATATCCAGTACATCAGTACATGTGCATGTTCATCATTCTTGTATTAATCTCTGAACAAAAATATTTATATTAGAAAGCAAAATGACAATGTAATGAGGAGGGAGGGTGGGAATTCTTTTATTAGCATTTGAAAATGGTTGTAACAATTTTGTTTAATTAACTCTAATGTGTAAAACCAAAATGTATTTGTATAATTTTAACTGATGACATCTTTACCTTTGCTCTAACACTACATTTGATGACAACTTAGTTGGACTGTTGTTTTGAACAGAGTATACAGAAATACAGGACCAGGATTTAATTCATATCTCCTGAGAACATTAGTTTCTTGTGATATTGTTAATTGGCAATATAATGCCTGCAGCCAGAGTTTTAACTGTTTAAAATATTACACAATGATTGTTTTATACTGTATAAATGTATATAATAAAATATGTGGTATTTGACTACCTACCAGATGAGGATAAGTTTCCATGTTGATAGATAACTTCGGAATAATATCACAAGTAGAATGGTGAAAACAAGACAGCCAATTCAAGATAAAATCAAGATATTTTTGAAGCCAAAATATGGCAAAGAATAATACGACTTACACGAGACCAAACTACGTCCGTTCGCAGGTTAGGTGCGAGCACGATGTAAACAATTGATGTAAGCTAATCGCTGATTGGCTCAAAAATATAAGCTCGTTGCTGAATGGCTATGGGTAACGTTAATAGTAATCTGCTTCGCAGATACAAAAATAAAGATATACACCGGCACTGCATGCATGTATTGATATATGTTCATACCTGCAAGTTTTGTTCACTATAAAAGTGTATTTTCCCAATTTAGATTGGGTGGGTGGGTCATGAAATAAATTTGGTAAGATTGGATGGGCTTTGAAATTTTTATCTACATCCTATAAGATGGGTCACCAAACTTATTGGCAAAATTTGTGATTTACCTCCAGCCCACCCTAGCAGTTACTTTATGATCAGTCCCTCACTTGCACAGCTCAACGAAAGCCAGCTTGTGCTTATTTTGTATATGTTTTCGCAGATTTGTAGTATTACCATATTCCGCGCTGATTGCTTTCTGGCACAACCTGCACACTGCAAACTTTTGTTTCTTATCGTCTTTCCTAAAATATTTCCAAACGGGACTCTTTTCGTCCGATTTCGAGTGGACTGAAGGCACTGAAGTGTTTTGTTCGCCCGACATCTTGTTATTTTCCAAACATTTCAACCTGCAATCAGGTGGGCGTTTGGCGGGCGTTAAACGGTAAATTAAAACCGAAACTACCGGTTCTTTTGCGTAAATTTTTCGGTACCGGAAGAACCGAATTTTTCGGTTAACCGCACAGCTCTAGAAGATATTGGAAAATTTCAATAAAATTCATGATAAATTCGTAAAAATAGGTGAATACTTTGGAAATATCTAAGTAAAGAAATATAGTATGTAAATAATTACCATACCTGGACCAATTCTAACACAAGAAAAATTTCCTTGGCAGATTCATACTCTTCAAATAACTGGACAATATTCGGATGGGAAATGCGACGAAGAATGGCTGTTTCGTTCTCGACAAAGTACTCCTAGCAAAAGAGCCAAAAATACTATACTTACTGAAACATGCATGTATTATCAATGGGATCAAGTGGGATTTTCTTTCTTAGCATCAGCAACTACGGTCAGCCGGCGGAACCTGGCGTTGCAATGACCCCACACTGCAAGATGTAACAATTACTTGGTACGCAGTTCGGCCTCCACAAAACCTTTGACATTCATCACTCCCGGTAGAGTGTCAGACAGACGGAACCTTCGTATATATTATTTAGCTGGAATTCTCACTGACGTTATCAAATAATTTTATCGGGAGATAGTTATGAACTATGAAGAGCAGCAAAATTCCTAATGTCCACATATCCACATACAGACTCAGATTTTGCTTGCATGATATTCAATAAAAAGTGAAAGAAATCTTTTACTTGGCCACCAATAACCGTATAACTGAGGAAAGCTACTGTTTTTTTTAATTATTCTGGCGAGTGGAATGATTCACCAGATTCTACAAATGGAATATCCATAGGGTATCTTTCTACTATATGTATAGCGTGTACATTGCACCCATCGTGAATCACATAATCAGGACCTGATTCCTTTACATCCCCATGCAATCTGTTTTTGAGAACAGTTGACTGTACAAAAAGGATTAGAAAGTGTTTATACCTTTCCTTTCACTCTAGCTTTATTCACAATCTTCAGCGCGTATTTTTGACCAGTTCGTCTAAACATAACAATCAAAGATATAAAGTATTAAGGTGCATATTTGTATAAAATTAGTACTATCATTGTATTATAAATATATTTCGTCAAGCATGTGTGCGGTTTTCCAATAATACTTCTCGCACCGAGTTATTTCCTATACACTAATTGTTTGAATACTGTCCAATATTTTTTCTGTGTTGGTGTAATGTACTCAGGTGAATAAGATGCTTGTGATGTTACTCTGAGTGTATATCCAAACCGAGCAAGCTTGAAAAGTATGCCTGTCCACGGTGGGAATCGAACCTACGACCTTTGGAACACTAGCCCAATGCTCTGCCAACTGAGCTACGCGGTCAGGTCGGTCCGAGTATGTGATATTTCGAAACTAAATCTAGTTCCTTCGATATCAATGCAATCTAGTATAATCATGATTTTTTCTGTGTTGGTGTAATGTACTCAGGTGAATAAGATGCTTGTGATGTTACTTTGAGTGTATATCCACACCGGGCAAGCTTGAAAAATATGCCTGGCCACGGTGGGAATTGAACCTACGACCTTTCGAATACTAGCATATTTTTCCAGCTTGCCTGGTGTGGATATACACTCAGGGTAACATCACAAGCATCTTATTCACCTGAGTACATTACACCAACACAGAAAAAATCATGATTACTAGATTGCATTGATATCGAAGGAACTAGACTCAGTTCCGAAATATCACATACTCGAACCGACCTGACTGCATGCGTAACTCAGTTTGCAGAGCATTGGGCTAGTATTCTAAAGGTCGTAGGTTCGATTCCCACCGTGGCCAGGCATATTTTTCAAGCTTGCCCGGTGTGGATATACACTCAGAGTAACATCACAAGCAACTGTCCAATATGTTTGGTTTTCAACAATTAAGTTATTAAGTAATGCATACAGACAGAACTGCATGACACTGCTTTATAGTAATCACTTGAGTACCTGTTCCTGCATTCCCGGACAACTGAAAAATTACCATCACCGATGATTTTACCAATCTTGTAAAACCCATGAATAGATAAACGATCCTTTCGGCTATTCTGAATATTCCTATCTGATAGAAAAAACCCAAAATAAAATGAGCTTCGCGAATTTTAAACGCTACACGCACACTTGTCAGAACTTATTGAAGTAACGATTTTGATGCCGCTAAAGTAGTGGCGCCTGATTACAAACTATATGTTCTTCAATTTGTGAAGATTATCATCATGTTTGGCAAAAGTTTAATTATAAAGTTTTATTAGTATAGGAATAGTTAGTTTAATATCCATGCAATCATGCATCATGGATTTCTGCTATACCTATAATTACGTTAATATATAAAATGCATGGTCAGTCTCCTAAATAACTTGTGTTACCTGCAGAAAATGAAAGCTAAGGTGAATAACACAGAGGCCTTGATAATTCTTAATATCATGTGAAACCGAATTCTTGCAAAAGTGCAGAAAAGTCATGTTCTTTCTTTGAAATATTTATCAAAAATATTTCACGGCCTTTTGTCGCTGTTTTGATTTTTATCTAAACACCACACAAAAAGAAAGTTTCCCCCTAAATATATCATCATAAATATTAAATGATTGATTACCTGATAATCAAACCTAGCACTAACTGGTCGACCTATGGTAGTTTGCTTTATACTGTGTGAAGCATGGGGTCATTCATGCTTTAAAGAATGACTTAGCCTCAATTGAATACGAAAATACCCAATTTCAAAATTAACAAGAATGACTTTATTTAAATTTCACAACAACAGTAATAATGTTTCATCATCAATGATTTAATCCATTATTAAATTAGAACTGATGATGATATATTGGTGGTGTTTAGTCTTTATAAATTACAAGCAGCCGAAGGAAAAGCCAGTTTGTTTTTGGTCATTCGGCAATTTTATTATTAATGACATGTCATGGCGTGGAATAATCGCTTTTCATTAGTCCAATGTACGCATGCGCAGAACGGACTGTACCGCATCTTTAACAATTGATAACAATATAATCATGCATAACATATTTCTCAGGTGCACTTTCGATGCATACGAATCTAAACTTGGACGCTACTGTATAATATGAAATGCTCCGTTAGGAGTAGCATGGAGGAGTAGCATAGTCCGCATTATCGAAAATGGTCAAAACATAAAAGTCCGGTTTGGGAAAGATTTAAAAATTGGTAATTTTCGTTCAACTGTAAAAATTGTATCGGTGTATGGATCTAGCCGGTGGAGAATGATCATGCAATGGAACGGAAACATATGCATGGAAATATATATGCTGTTCGTGGAAAACATCACATTTTAAAGATAAGAACAACTGCAAGGGCAACCTCGTACCCAGGCTCTTACCTTCGCTAAGACCCTGGGTAAGAGGTTGCTGCAAGGGTTTACACAAATCAAATTCAATTTGCAAGGAAGCAACAGTTGCAGACATCACAAGACAATTCTATGCTTCATAATAAAGCCAGCAGCTGTTCTTTCTTATCTATTTTTTTGTTTATTTTAATGATAAAATTAGCGTCGAGACATCGGTCTTTAATAAATTTAATTCCTGGAAATTAAACTAAAATCTTAAACAACTGCTGACTATCTTAGTTTCTGCAATAATTGTAATAAATTATATTACGAGTACCTTAAATGAGTTTAAATGCCAAAAATATTGCGGTTCAGAAATTGAAAGCGACCTAAATGAACTTTTAATTCAGAATTCGCGATCAACAAGAGCAGGTTGCTTGCGCACGGGATTTTAGCTTGCTTAAATTTCTGCATTTAAATGCGTACGTTTTACGATCGATTGTATGCAAAATATTACACAAATGCATTGTCCATCGAACTCTGGATTTTGGCAACGATCGACAATTTTACAGGAATTAGCCCAAAATGAGAAATGCTGGTCTATCGAGGCCTCATGAAGTGATGAACGTTCACCATTCCTTTCCATTCTTCTTAGCAATGCTGCATGACGCCCAATAGTAAATTTTAATGGTTTCGAACTGCAAGACATAATATTATGTTTCAGCAATTCAAACGTTCGTGTATATACATTTTATATCGTTTATATTATTTAGTTGCTTGTCGCCTTTGTCACCATGCACAGTTACTCAGTAGTTCGTAGTTTAGCAAGTTGATAGAAATATGAAGAATTGAATTTGAAGCTACTCGGAAATTTTTGTCAAGAACAGAACTGGCATACATGCGTAACCGGAAACAATCAAATAAAAAATTCCACGTGTCCTAGCTGTTAAATATTAATGTTAATGAGATTCAATACTTATGAACAGTTAGATATTCAAAGACAACCCATATGTCAACCTCGTTCCCAGGCTCTTTGCTCTTGGGAAGCAAAGACCCTGGTCGGAGCTGGTCACGTGAACCCCCAGATTTTGGGGGTAAATTGAATTTGATCTCAGGGAGGGGTAGTAGAGTAGTCTGTTTGTTACGTTTGGAAAATTGCAACTTTATGTGTTATAATTTCGGGTGATAAAAATGTAATTTGCAACAAGAGATTGTGAAAGGAACTGTTCTAAATTCATATCGATCATGACAAGACTTCCTGCTATCCTGAATGTCATCAATAATAAGTGTTGCGTTACATTTCAAGCGAGAAGCTGGATCATATTTCACTTGCAAGGAAAACACTCCACACGCGCCTGGCTTGCGAAGTTTAGCACGTATCGCCGTAGAAACATACATATCTTCTACACACACTGGTCGATCAAACGGTATTAAACGAACGATTTGGTTCTTTATAGTTGAAGTGTATCCGGTCCGATATTCAAAACAAAAGATTTATTTTATAACGGGATCCTTTGTCTTTGACTTCCCAAACAACGCCAACATGTGTAAACAATAGTACTATTCTGACTGTAAAAGCACAGGATTAAAACCCGTTATGGACTGGCTATAAAATTCATTTCATTTACATTGCTGAAACTCAACGATCAAGAAAGATAATGTCGAAGTGTAGCTAGCTATCTGTTATCACACAAACGCCAAGACTCCTCCATGCGTTTCCGTGCGTGCGGTACAACTTGAATATCTAGGACGATATATGCACCAGACACTGGTATTGTACTTTATAAAATTATTTCATATTTTGTATATACAGTAATTTGCAACATGTATAATATTAGACCTTTCATTGACATTGGCATTGTCATTGAGGGCTTTATTGAAGAATAATCCAGCTTCTTTAGACTTGTATAATGGATTAATGCCGCTGTGAGTTATCAATATTTAAATCAACTTTAATCTTTATCGTATACTGTAATCGACATTTTAGAAGTTTAGTCTGTTTTACCAAACAATACTGGAGGCAAACAACCTATCTATCAATGGAAACTTTAAAGGGTTGTTACAGTAAAACTCATTAATATAAGCGAGACTTCGTGTGCATATACAGTTTATGAATTATGTATATCCCTGATAAAACGTAGGACACTTTATACCAGATATAATAAAAAATACTTTGCTAAACCTTTTCGGCTGTCATTCCTTTGCATTTAAGGGGAGAGGGTAAATGGCGATAGAATTTATAGGAGATGCTGTGCAATATTTTGGCTTCAACAGACAGGTACTCGTGCAGACAAAAAAGGAAATTCATGCAGTTTTGAATTGTCGTATGTCAGCTGTGCACTGTCGATTTCGAACAATTTTGTACGTTATATTTTGTCTTCCTGTTGTTTAATATAAACGATGATAACCTTAGTAAAAAAATCTAGAGCAATATGTCTATAAACAGTTTTAGAATCAATAGAATGGACATTCAATGTGTATTTGGCTTGTGTCCAAATGTGTCACGTTTAAGACCGGCAAGGCGCTAATTCTACGACCTATAAACAGTCGCTTTTGAGACATCTGTTTAACAAAATTTATACCATGTCCATATCAGAACAATTCATTGGTATATTATAAGCATATTATAAATATCAGAGCCAGAACAGAAACGTATGCGTGAAATAAAACTACGCCCGAACCGGCGAACCCC
>CACRXK020015649.1:0-12037 GCA_902702795.2 Paramuricea clavata
CTCGTTTCCATGTTTGCCTATTTTAGCATGGCAGGTGCACATGAAAGTTAAATATTCATGTTTCCTGCACAAGTTTGTCTCTCATTGATCTTAAGTCCAATCACAAGCTTATTCTTTACTCTCTTATGCACAAAACATGAGTTTTAATATCACATGAAAACGAGGCATTGGGTCAAAAGTAAATAAACGGTAAGGTCTATTGAGTTTCAATATAGGTAACTCTCCCATTAATGTTTAGTAACATTGTCTGGTTGTTTAGACAGAGTAAGATAAATATGAGCACACTATTGAGACACAGTGCAGCTTCCAACATTTCTCTCAATGGTCTATCATTATCTAAGTGAAATATGAAACAAATGGTGTTCTGTAATTTTACTCTGCCTGATACTGGGAAAGTCCATGAACATATAGTTCCGCATGTTCCTTTGTCAAATAAAATTGCCTGGTGTTAGAGAGATTTGTAGGTAGGGTGCATAGGAGCTTATTACTAAATGGTTAAGTAGCAACATTCCAGCTCACAACAGCAATATATTTGCATTCTTGCCAATTACTCAAAAACTCCAGGCTACAATTTTCACATTTGCACCTAATATAAATTATGTAATATTGACAACATGAGTGGCCTTGCCATGAAATAATCTTTAACGTAAATATGTTTATTAAAATAGTATAGTATAGTATAGTAATAATAGTATAGTATAGTATAGTATAGTATAGTATAGTATAGTATAGTATAGTATAGTATAGTATAGTATAGTATAGTATAGTATAGTATGGTATAGTATAGTATAGTATAGTATAGTATAGTATAGTATAGTATAGTATAGTATAGTATAGTTTAGCATATATAGTATAAGCAAAATTTGCGACTTACCACTCATAAAGTTTTGCAGTTTCATGCAAACGCTTCAATATCTCGTCTTTAATGATCTCGTTCGCCCTCATGTCCACTCCTCATCAGCGACGGGATCATCAACCCGAGCATAGGCTGCGTAGCTGCATAGGCATGATATAAAGCCGGGTATAAAGGCATCATCATCATCGCTTGAAACCAGATATATCGGCTCCTAAGCCTTCTATCCCTACATTTTGTCATATTCTGATAAATAATCGTTCCCTGATGCGAACGAAGAAGCCTCGGAAGATGCATCCGTCGAAGACATTGCAAAAAGATATAAAAAACCGCGAATTATTCTTCGAGATTAAAGCTTCTTTGTAATGGTAAATGTATAGTGTTTACAAGGAGGCTTCGCATGAGTTCACCAATTGACGTCACACATTCCTCTCTCACCAGTCTCCCAAAACTCGGTCGTGGAACAAATGTGTGCACACTTTGAGAAGCCATAGAATTGCGAGAATTCAACCGATTAAAAAAAATTTTCCAGTTTTGTACTCCATAAATAGCGGTTATTTATTATTTGAAAAAAAAAATTAGGGGGTTAGTGGCACTTTAATCAACACGAATAATTACCGTTTTGGAACTCCATTCTGTAGACATTCTGTAATGGGAGACAATTTCCACCAAGACAAGCGCGAGCTTCCGTATCATCAAGAATGGAAAAATCACAAAGGGGTTCATTAGCAATCCCATAATTTTGCCCATCATTATCAGGGAGAACATTGAACCATTGCTTCATGATTTCGCGGTACATTTTCTCCCAAATAATTGATTTTAGGGCTTGTTTGACGTTGCGGTGCACAATGTGACTGAGTTCCCCTTTGAACAACCCATATAAATTATTGATGTGAGGAAGACTGCAAATATAGGTCCAGAAGCACAGGAATTCTTGCTTTCCATAATTTCAAACTTTACCTCATCAACGACAACGGCAGCTAGATTTTTGTGACCGCAACACAATGAAATTAGCTCGTCAAGGTCAACTGCTACAATTTGCTTCTGCATACGTTTAACAGATTTACCAGAAAATCGAAGATCCATTGACTTAATCATTGCGGCACAAAAACCTCCAAGTCAACTCGGCAGTCCTTAAGATCTCGAGCACGCCATTTAGTTGTTGTAGTTTTCTTCCCATCAGACACTTCTTCAGAGACATTCTTCTCAACTTTGAGCCATCCAGGTACAACTTTTGTTCCCTTAAATTTCCCTTTCCTGATATCTCTTATATTATTTGATGTCAATGGAAGGTCAGGAGAATCAAATGAAATTGGAATACATTTCTGGATACGTTGTCTGACTTTTGGCCACCAAAGGCAGATTTTCCACGATGGGACGTACAAACCTTGAAGACTGACTAGTAAGTCGACCATTGCCGGCCGCATAAGATCTGTCAAAGCAAGACGATCCACCACAAAGTCTTTTCCTGCGATTTCGTACTCGTCAT
The DNA here is from genome assembly GCA_902702795.2 of Paramuricea clavata. Classification (NCBI taxonomy): domain Eukaryota; kingdom Metazoa; phylum Cnidaria; class Anthozoa; order Malacalcyonacea; family Plexauridae; genus Paramuricea; species Paramuricea clavata. The sequence continues at coordinate 2,343 of CACRXK020015649.1, forward strand.
CCTCATCGTAGCCATACTTTCTGAATGTATCGATATACAGAGGAAGGCTCTCAGTGAGTTTGAGGAACTCACTGTACTGCGACGTACTAAACCTGGTTCCACACGTACCGGACAGAACTTTAAATTTAACATCTTTACCGTAGGCATTATGGTTGGCAACGGACTTAACTTGTTGAAACATTTTTCCACGGTTAAACTTCGTGTGGAGTTTCATTGTTCTCTTGATAATTCTGTTGAGATATGAAGAAGCATCCTCACTGATTTTTCCATCTTTGACATCCTTCATGGCCAGATCAATCCAGGGTGGAGGATCCCAAACTACGACATCAAAGGTGTCATCAGTGCGTGCTAAGGCTGAATTTAACGATTTTTCAAAGTACTTTGCCTGGTACGGCCCATCACACGATGTTCCTTGCCAACCTTGTAAAACGTCGGCACAATATTGATCTTTTATACACTCAACAATGCCATTTGCCAAATCTTCTGCATGGGAGCCTGAGACTTCATCCACATATGCATCATTTTCTTTGGCATCACCATCACCGGAACGGCTAGAGTAGACTTCGGGAGCCTTTACCAAAATGGCTTTTCTGCAACTGTCCACCATTGTGACAATTACAATGGCTTGGTTTGTAATGCGATTCAACGTTGCCTTGTCAGCAGTAACGTAGTAATGCGGTGGTATGCCAGTCGATTTTAATGGTCTGCAAAGAAATTTTTCAACTTCTTTGTCTAACCAAATCTCACTCGCTTTCAGTAAATCAGGAAAGAGTTTCCTGCTGTGACCAATGTCACCTAAATCTGATCCAGTAGCAATGTGGTTGGCCACAGCCGTTTCAAAGTGACAACCCGCTGAATTCATTTCACATACCCCAAGTGCAACTCTCACAAGATTTTGGGTGACATGATCCACTCGCTTTTGTTTTTTCTTTAACTCTTTGGCAAACTAAAAGGTAAAGATATGATGTTCTGATTATGTTGCTAATGAAAACTGTAAAATCGCCTAGTAGATTCGTTGTCATTTAATACAGTGGCTGTGTATTACCTCGGATGCATTATAATGCAACATATTTTCCTTATCACCCAATGCTAAATGCTGTTTGATCATGGACTTTTTTCTGTACCAGTAGTCACATTTACCATTCAGAACAGACATTGTTTGGTGTGGATCCAAAACCAACCCTGTGGAAAAAGAGCCAGTTTTCCTATAATATAGAAAAAAAGGATGACAAGTTGGATTGTTTCCCTGATGGGCAGGTTACCTTTAGTTTTTTTGAAGGAGGTTCAGTTGACTCTTTTCTTTTAATAAGATCTTTTTCACTTCTGTCTATAAGTAACAATTTAAGAAATATTATTTCCATTGAATATATATTATATTATTTAAAAATGACAAACTTAATCGAATTCTTAATTTCTTAGAGTTAAAAGGGGGCACTATTTATTAGATAAAGACTGTCTTAAAGAGGGCTATTATTCCTATTAATATTAGACAAAGGGGTATGGGTTGACCTGACTAGGGCATCTGTTAATATTGTTATAAAGGGTGCAGTTATCGATAAATCAATTGGGATTTATCCTTTTCTCTATCCAGTCAAAATTCTCTTTATTTGTATGTTATATAGGTGTGTGACAAACCAAGTTAAATTAAATTAAATTAAGTTAAATTGAACTGGTTTAAGCTATTTATTTATTATAGGCATTAATTAGATCTTTTACCCATTATCAGATTTACCTTCAGAACATTTCTGACAAATAACCCTTTTTCCAAAACCCTCTTCCTCATTCACAACAGTAATGCAGCATGGAGATATTGCATGACATGTCAATTTACAAATTCTGCATGAATGGGCACCCGATGTTTCCTTTTCACATGTCACACATTTTAATTAACACTAAAAATAAGACAGACTTCATGTAAGGTACTGTAGTCTGAACTGTACTGTATTTTATTTATATTATATTAAACCAATAAACCTACTCTTATATTATAGTTATATTCCACATATTTTTCTAATTTTTGTTCTTACCTTTTTCAGCCATTCAAAGAAATTTTAATATATGCTTGATTTTCATGTAACTGAAAAGAAAGTTTAATATTGCCTATATTTTAATAATCTGTTGTATAAAAATCTATAAAATTAATTTTAATTTAATTGATTTATTCTATAAAATTAAAACAATAAAAGGTAAATTTAATAAAGGCGCCCATAAAGTATATATATTTTGATGCAAAACTAGTTTAAATGAATAGTCGGAACACAAAAATTGAAAATATAACTACGTAGATGGCTCAGGTTACCTAAAAGAAGGTGTATTATTACCCAGAGAAAATAAAAAAACAACTTATTTCAGTTACCGTGACGAACGATGAATATTGATGAATAGCACATGGTATGAAATCTGTGATTCTGTGTTTCCACTTTTTTCATACAAGTTTCAGAATTCAAGATCATTTTTATTTCGTCATATCGTCGATCAGTATTAAAAAAATCAACATCATGCCAAACATAATGACCAACTGGCGATATAAATAATTTGGTATTATTATTTTTATCAGAAAATTCTTCAATCGTCATAGTTTACGGCGTTTTACGCCCCGCCGATGATCAGGTGATCATTCATTGGCTCCGCCCGCCCGCCGATGGCGTAAAATAGCAATAACATTTTACGCCGGAGATATCCAGCGTAACACGTACGGATTCCAACCTGGCTACAGAGTGACGATTGTTTTATCCTAGAAGATTAATTTATTTATTTCGCCCAATCATTATGGTAATTATTTACATAAAAGTATTAAAGCTACAACTTTAAATAGGGCAAGGAGTCTAAAGAAACCTTCATAGGCTTTTAAGGTAAGGCCCTAGTTTAATGTCCAGTGCAAAGTTTTATATTGTGTCAATCAGTGCCAGTAAAAGTATTTACAAGAATATGAAGATTAAACATTAATATTGCTTTCACTAGTAAGAATAAAGTACATAAGAAGGAGAAAATTTGGAGAGCTATAAAGACATAATCTGTTAATTACATGAATATGAATTAGACTTCCTTGTTTAAAATATAAGTTCACTAGATTGTATTGACAATGTCAATTATGTATTTTCATTTTTTTTAAAGATTGGTAGTGATGTTATTTTTGTCAAGCTAACATCAAGATTATTCCGAACATCCACTCCTTTCACTGAGAGTGAGTGCTTAGTATAATTAGTTCAATGGCAATGCATATGAAGTTTCGACGAGTTTCGGGTACTGTATTACTATTGGTGAATTTGGCTATTTGCCATAAAAAATCCGTAAATGAATGTGGCAAGTTTTGTAAATGATGGTATCGGAACATGAATAAGCTTATCAAGTTAGTAAGTAACATCTTAAAGTAACATCTTAAAGCCTTTTCGTGAGATGTTACTTTGAAAATGGCATTTGCAGCATTCTGAGAACACATTTTGTTAAAAACTAGGTTTTCAAAACACTATTTTAATTAATGGTATTAAATTACAATGTTTTAATTAATGGTACTATTATATAAGTGTGATTTGTATTATTTGGTGCAAGATTTTTACAGTTTATGTGTCTGCCACTGGCAGTTGACTGACAGTTGATTGCAGCCTAGAGAAGAGACTGCAATCTGAACATTTTTTGTCATATCATCAAATATAAACAAAGTGACTAGCCGGCAGCTGGGTATTTATGATAGTGACTATAGTTAAATATAAAAAAACTTTTGTTTGCGCTAGCTTTCACCGAGCTTACCGTTAGAGTGTATGGTAGGCACTGTGTGCGGAAAGTGAAACGCAGTCTGGGTTGGGTTGTGTTTTGTTTGACTTAGCATTTTTTCTTAGTCACTATATAGCCGGCAGATTACTAAATAACTGGCTGCCAGCTGTATAGTCACTTCGAAATTTAAATGTTTACTTAATAATTATGAATGAAATTTTTTCATAGCAACCATGGATTTCCTTTGCGCAGATACATGTACGCTTAGCGTACCTATTTTTTTATTTTTTGGATGCTCAGAATGCAGAAAATAGCATTTCCGGGTTTCAAATTTCAAAAATTTTCTGGGGATTATCCCTCTAATAAGTAATGAGAAATTACAGTTAATATTCTTTTTTACTTTTTGTGCATTTTTTCCATCTTTTATTTGAAATACAAGTATAGTTGGCATAAATGTTAGAGCAAATTTGAATGCTCAGAATGCAGGAAATGACATTTCCGGGATTCAAATTTCATAAATTTTCTGGGGGAGTACTCCGCCAGACCCCCCCATTCATGAGTGGTATGTTGGCCACACACGTGACCTTCAGCCAAGCCATTGCTATCCCCCTCTAATATATTATCTCACAGAAAGGTCCCTTTTCAAAAAATGCCCCCCCACGGAAAAATCCTTAAAAAAGGCCCTGCTGATGACGACTCCATCTCTCTACCCTCTGACACAGAATAAAGACATACAGAAGTGTAACTTCCATTACAAAACCGTAAGGCGCTTTTTACCGAAATAGCTGGCGGCCATGTTCCTAGCAAGTGCCCTAAAGAGAGGCATTCACCCCCCTGGAATATTAAATTTTCAATACGTTTTCAGGGGGGTGACTGCCTCTCTTTAGGGCACTTGCTAAGAACATGGCGGACTGAAAAAATCCCTTACGCACTTTTAATAAGAAGATACACTTCTGTATGTCTTTATTCTGTGCCTCTGATCACAAAGCTATATTTTTCGACCTAAAATTCCATCAACAACCTAAACAATCCTCCGAACGTGTGGTCTATAATTATGCTAATGGTGATTTCGTTGGCATTATATTTATATCGGGTTGTTTCTCAACCTGATTAATCTGAGCCTATCCTGTTGATTTCAGTTTGTGTAGTTCTGTACACTTGAAACCGGGCCTTGCTGTTTAAAGCAAGTCTTATGGGCTTGGTAGAAATCTTCATAAAATATTTTCAAGGTCTTTGTTAAACTGACTTTCCCATTCTCGAGCTCTTTAATTTTTGTATTTAAATCAGATAATGCAGATTTAGCAGTAAATAAACTATCCTTTAGAGCTTGATTTTCCTCTTTGAGACTTAAATTCTCTTGCCATAGAGAGCTCATATAGTCACCCCCACTGTCTAAACAATATTTCTTGAGATTGTTCAAATCATTGCGTTTCAAGTTATTAAATTTTACATTAAATCAAAGCTCACAAAATGCAAAATAACATACCTACAGTATATATTTCGGAAATTCATTGTTGTATAATTAAAAGTACTAATCTTTCAACTATTTGCCGTTTTGTATACAAAAAAATATAAAATTTTAAAATATCGTGTTGTCATGGCAACACTTGAACGCCAGCCTGCGTTCAGTGTTGGCCATTCCTGAATACTTCATGCTAATTCAATGTTTGGAAATATAGGCGAGGGGTTGCTGCATGCATGTATTTTACATTACAAATATTATTCATTCTGATATTTGTGGTGTTACTCTGAGTGCATATCCACACCGGGCGAGCTTGAAAAATATGCCCGGCCACGGTGGGATTCAAACCTACGACCTTTGGAATACCAGCCCAATGCTCTTCCAACTGAGCTACGCGGTCAGGACGGTTCGAGTTAGTGATATTTCGGAACAGAATCTAGTTCCTTCAATACCAATGCATTCTAGTAATATGAATTTTTTTTTTCTCTGTTGTTGTAGTGAACTCAGGTGAATATGATATTTGTGGTGTTACTCTGAGTGTATATCCACACCGGGCGAGCTTGAAAAATATGCCCGGCCACGCATGAGATTCGAACCTACGACCTTTGGAATACCAGCCCAATGCTCTTCCAACTGAGCTACGCGGTCAGGACGGTTCGAGTTAGTGATATTTCGGAACAGAATCTAGTTCCTTCAATACCAATGTATTCTAGTAATATGAATTTTTTTCAAAAAAAAAAAAAAATAATAAATTTTTCATTATTCATTCTGGTGAGATGCCACAAAAATCTTGATGTTACCCATAACCTACTGTATCATGGCAGTATCCTAGTACATATACACATGAACATCTACGTACATGGTTAGAACTCGAAAAGTGGCCTCTGTAGCTCAGTTGGTTAGAGCGCTGCACCGGAATCGCAGGGCCGCAGGACCTGTTGCATTTTTGGCTTCTGTTCCTGATTAGCTCTACTGAAATCCACAATACCCATCAAATGCTCGATCGGACTGAATTACTAAGTCGAACAAGGCTCTTTGTAAATATTTAATAAAGTATTCTAATGTATAACCTAGTATATAAGTATAAAGTGTAAATCCTAAGTCTAAGGCACATTCATTCCAATCATACTTTCGCAACATAATATAACACTGTCTGATAAAATTAACTAGCTAATAACGAAATGCTACAAACATACGATATAAAACATATAACACAATTAAACTTATTATCCCCCCAGGGTAGATCCCTCGACTCAAGAATATTAAGCTTTTCTTTATTCTCTCGTCTCTCTTGCGTGTCTCCCATGCAACTAATTGATACAATTAACGCCAGTAATGTTATAGCTACGTGTCACTATTAAAATGTCTATTATATATTTAGGCTACCATAACAAACGCTATATATATATATATATATATATATATATATATATATATATATATATATATATATATATATATATATATATATATATATATATATATATATATATATATATATATATATATATATATATCTTTATATATATATGTATACTACACTGTAAAAACTGATAGGTTAAAATAACCAAAAAAAATAGGTTATTTGGTTTGGTCTAGGACAACCCGATAAATATAGGTTATTTCAATAGGTTAAAAGAACCAGAAATAAATAGGTTAAAACAAACCATTAAAAATGGGTTGGTTTTTACCCATAAGAAATAGGTTGTTTTAATAGGTTAAAACAACTAAAATTAAATAGGTTAAAACAAACCATCGAAAATGGTTACTTTAACCTATAAATCTGTAATATGTCATTTTAACGTATTAATTATTGGTTGATTGAACTAAAGATTTATGGTTATTTTGACCAATTAAAAAAGGTAATTCCAACCTATATTCAAAAGTTAAAATGACTAAAATTTAAACTGTCAAATTGAGCATATTTCAACCAAATAAATATAGGTTGTTTTAACTATAATACAAATGGTACGGATATTCACCAATAATATTTTGGTTGATTTGGCCAATTTTTTTAGTTATAACAACCAGTAAATAACGGTTAAAGTCGGAGTACGAAACATCGCGCACTTTCGTTGGTTAAATGATGTTGCGTCAACTGAATAAGATACGCTAAAACGAAACAGCTAAACAATAATTCTGCAGGCAATTAATCATCCAAGTACGCTATAATCAAACAATATTATGAACTGTATATAAAAATATATTTTGTAACATCTAAGATTACAGTAAGTACACAGTAGTACGTTTTGTGTTTCTATAGCCTGTGTTCCAGTTGACTACACTGTTACTGACACACAGGCTAGAGAGTTGCATGGTTTTATCAAGTATTATATATTATCATGAAATCATGGCTAAGCACTTAACTTAGCATTAATTAGATCGCGATCACCATGCAACCCCGGCCTGTTTGTGCATTCTCAATCTCTCATTATTATAATATGTTACAACAATCGATCGCCATATAATCTTAGTTCTAGCTTGTGTTCTATAGTTCACCGATTAGCAGAGTTTGACCAATCCTTCCCAGCCGAATATGCTCGAGGAACATTGCCAAGGCCATTGAGGTATTCAGCATTAAGAACAAAATACCGTAAACCTCCGACTGTAAGCCCTGGGCTTATATTTTTCCGTAAGCGATTTTTGATGGGCTTATACAAGGAGGGGCTTATATACAGGGGGGGGGGCTTATACATGGACGATCTTTTGTGTTAGTGTAATAGTGACAAACAAGTATAGTAATAGTGATAAACAAGTGTTAAGCATACTAGCATGCATAGTAATAATAGTGAATAATAGTGGTAAGTGGTAATAGTGATAAACAATAAATGGTGATAACTGATAAACAAGTGGGCTTATATTCGGGGGGGGGGCTTATATTTGGAATGAGGTGAGCGTTACTACATGTGGTGGGCTTATACACGGGGGGGGCTTATATTCGGGAGGGGCTTATATTCGGGGGGGGGGCTTATATTCGGAGGTTTACGGTACGCTGCTAATAAGCATGTAATAGTGCTGATTATAGTACTTCCTTTTAATATGGCAACTATACCATATACCCTCTGCAATGAGGGTAAGTGAACTTATCTCTTGTAGAGATCCGGTTGCCAATAGCGGTGTTGAACACGCCTTTATTCTCTCAGTATGCTGGATTTCAAAATCACTCTGGAAACAAAAAATGAGAATATATTCTATATGCATGCAACATTAAGGATCTTGCAAGGAAACTTAACATCACTACCAAATATATCCAGGTAGCCTATGTATGTGCATGCATGTTGCAACTGTACTGCACAACAACCAGCGCGCCCTACTTGTTTTTTTTTAAAGGGGAAGTCAAGTCCGTTCTGCGCATCGGTTCTGCTCATAACAATGTGAGGACCTCTAATGTGAACATTGCCCAAATTTAGAATTTTTCTGAACATAAATTCTATTTCATACTCATTTAGAAGTATAGCGAACCAAAACGGTGTTAGATATTCAGACAGTACATCATATTTTAAAAAATACAGCAGTTCAAAATGTAAACAAACCGTTTGTTTACATTACGGACTTGACTTCCCCTTTAACTTGTCTAATGCCAGACGATTTTACTCGTCAATAGGGAAGCTCTGCAGCTTAACTTAATGGGTTTTTAACCAAAAAATCTGACAATGTCTATAGTTAACCCATTAAGCCGCAAAGCACTCCAGCATGCCCTACATTTTTGTCTACTTGTCTAATGCCAGACGATTTTGCTTGTCAATAGAGAAGCTCTGCAGCTTAAAGGGTTAATAAGTTCTGACATCACTAATCAGCTAAATGGCATATAAAATATACAAAATTGACTTACATTCACAACTTCGAAAAATAGCTCCCCTGGAATTTGTTTGCTTGCTGCCTTTTCAAAGGCAAATGCTGCAAGAATACAGCGGTTTTCCAACTCTACAAAAATCAAAAGGAGATAAATATTTACACATGCATACATACACACTGCAAAAATGTATTCTCCAAACCTAAATAAAAAGCTTCATGCTGTTCTGCTTAAAATTTTACTGTGAACATTTACAATTCATATATACATGAACTCTAATTAGCTTGATGGACTCTTGGGGCTTGGACTCTCAGGGCTCGAGTGTCTCTCGGCTGTTAAAGAGCTGTTCAGAATCACAGGGCAGAAGGTTACATTCCCGGCACAGTATGTATATGTTACATATTTATTGTTCAAAATTTCCATTTAATTAAAGAAAGGCTTTAACCCATTGAATGGCAGCCTCTCTCCTTCATGAGTAAAATTGTCACATAAAGGGTTAACATTCTGTTCAATGTAGAATATTTACAAGATGTAAAATATGCATGTAGTGTGACTGTTCAATCAAGCATGTCATGCAAGTCCATCAGTTAAATTTTACATGCAATCTTCTAATAAAATGACATTTCCCAATCAATTTCAACATTAAAAGATATCAGTCTGTGATTGTTTTTGTCCGTTACATTTCAAAACTGTTTGCAAAAGTATGATGTTGATTTACTTTATTTGAAA
>CACRXK020015650.1:0-12037 GCA_902702795.2 Paramuricea clavata
ACAAAGTTCCTGGTGGTGAGGATAAGGTTCCTGGGGGTGAGGACAAGGTTCCTGGCGCTGAGGACAAGGTTCCTGGCGGTGAGGACAAGGTTACTGGCGGTGAGGACAAGGTTTCTGGCGGTGAGGATAATGTTCCTGGCGGTGAGGACAAAGTTCCTGGCGGTGAGGACAAGGTTCCTGGCGGTGATGACAAGGTTCCTGCCGGTGAGGACGAAGTTTCTGGCGGTGAGGACAAAGTTTCTGGCGGTGAGGATAAGGTTCCTGGCGCTGAGACAAGGTTCCTGGCGGTGAGGACAAGGTTTCTGGTGGTGAAGACAAGGCTCCTGGCGGTGAGGACAAGGTTCCTGGTGTTTTTGGTCGCCCTTTGCCTCTTTTTCAAAAATGAATTAAGTGGGCGAAAATGGACGTAAAATTAAGGCTATTATAGCCTTACTTTTTGGTCGTTTTTTGCCTCTTTTCAAAAATGAAATAAGTGGCCGAAAATAAACGAAAAGTTAAGGCTGTAGCCTTTCGTTTTGGTCTTTTTTGCCTCTTTTTCAAAAATGAAATAAGTGGCCAAAAATTGACGAAAAGTTAAGGCTATAGCCTTTCTTTTTGTCTTTTTTAACTCTTTTTCAAAAATGAAATAAGTGGGCGAAAATGGACGAAAAATTAAGGCTATAGCCTTACTTTTTGTTCGTTTTTTGCCTCCTTTTCGAAAATGAAATAAGTGGCCAAAAATGGACGAAAAGTTAAGGCTATAGCCTTTCTTTTTGGTGTTTTATAACTCTTTTTCAAAAATTAAATAAGTGGGCGAAAATGGACGAAAAGTTAAGGCTATAGCCTCACTTTTATCATTTTTGACCACTTTTTCAACAGTGAAATAAGTGGGTAAAAATGGACGAAAAGGTTGTGGTATATTCGACTCTAAAAAGGTCAAAACTGGTACTAGGGTTTGGACATGTTTCAGGGTCTTTTTTAACATACAAGTTGGAGGAGGGGGGGTGGGCAAACGCCCCCAGTTCCCCCTTGTGCTTTATAAACGGAAAGTAAGTTACGTACCATCCCTTGTTCTTGTTTAATAAAATCGACCTAATTAATTAAATCGACACTAAGTAATGATAAATTATTGTTGATATATTTTTTTATTTTCTGCGCGTTTTTCCCTTAATCTGTTATTTCCAATACAAATTTAGTTTGCGTAAATTTTATAGCAAATTTCGATGCTCAGAATGGCCATCCTAAAATAATATCTCACAGAACGGTCCCTTTTCAAATAAGCCCCTCCCTGGAAAAATCCTTAAAAAACCGTGAGATATTTAGAAGAAATTAACTGTATTGATAATATTATACCTTTTAAAATAGTATTAAAATTGCTCTATCTTTTTTTAATTTTTTAGCGGAATTGCAGAAATGACAAATGCGAGCTCTTAACCAGTGCTCTGCTCTTAACCCGATCTACTCCCGATTGCTTTCCGAACGCATTCCGATACGTGTTGCGCATGCGTATAATTTTCCCGCCAAAACTTAAAATTTCTTTTTCAAGTATTTTCAAAGTTTTTGGACGTCCAGCAGATTTTTTGTGTTTAAATCCGTCAAAAACGCGAAAGGAAAGGCTTTTTACTGTCTATTTTTTTTAATTACTTTGACAAAAAAGGGGCAAAATTGTTTCAGGTATGTTTATTTGTGTTTATAGCTAAAAATTTTGCCATTTTCTGGGCAGTATATTTTTTCGCTGCACCCGGAATTAATTGTTGACATTTGTATTGTGTGTATTTTTTGCGAAGTTATGTACGAAAAACCAGTATTTTCACTGTCTCTAGGATGCCAAAGCGGAAAGACGACGACCTTTGCGAATATGAACTGAAAAGGATAGCAAATATCAACAGAAATCTTGATTTTCTCGAGAAATTAGGTATGTCGAATTGATTTGTTGCCAAAATATAGGTCTGGGACGGTTGTTCAAAGCTGACTAGCGCTATATTAAAACCCTAGGTTAAAATCTAATCTGCTGTTTTAGTTTGTCTATTTCTACACGTCTGTTTATTTCAAAACTACAGAGAAGAAAACTCCTGTCGATCCAGACACGATCTCTGAAGAAATATTTCCAAATTTATAGACAAGCTCAAGGACAAGCTGTCAGGAAGTTTGCTTTGAATTTTAGGTTAACCTACTAAGGGTTAAGCTAATCCAGCTTTGAACAATTGGCTCCTGGATGTAAAAACTTACTGATGTCCATGATAGTATGATACTGTTTTAGTTTATATACAGTGTAGTTATAAAAATAAGTGGTTTGGTTTGTTTTTTTCCGTACGTTTTCTGTGTTTCGTACAAGATGTTTTTGTATTAAAACTCGTCAGAAGTGTACGCTTTGTATGTAATAGGAACATGGTCTCCCGAAAAGGTCTTCTATTTTTTAAAAAATCCATACAATTTGATTTAAAATGCAATGCTTTGACATGCAATGATGCAATGCTTCAATGTACAGTAAAACCTCTATAATTTGTATTACATGAATTACGTGCAACATCACAATAGCGTTGTGTCATTATCACGGCTAAAAACGCACAGGTTGTTGCAAGTTGATATCGACAGGCGTGAACAATGTTGTGCGGGCCAACTATGAACAAGTTGTCAACCATGTTGTTCGAAGTTGTTACAGTTGAACAATGCCGTAACAACATGTTGACAATACTGTTCATAGTGGGCGGCACAACCTTGTTCACGTCTGTCGATATCAACTTGCAACAAGTTGTTGATTTTCTCAATTTTTACGCGTGTAATTACATAATGAAACAACGCTATTGTGATGTTGCACGTAATACAAATTATAGAGGTTTTACTGTACATTGAAGCATTGCATATCAAAGCATTGCATTTTAAAGCAAATTGTATGGATTTTTTTTAAATAAAAGACCTTTTCGGGAGACCTATGATAGGAAGAGGTTTAATTTAATATTTTGCTGGCCCCAGAGCAGGGGCGCCGAGAGGGGGACAAATTGCCCCGGGCCCCCACCTTAGTAGGGCCCCAACTTGAAAGCAAGAGCCTAAAATTGAGTAGGTTCTATATGGAGGGCCCCTTACAGTACCTCCCACATGCAGTTAGGCTAAGGCCTAGCTCAAACGTAATGATGTCATGGCCCCCCAGGAAAGATTTGCCCCGGGTTAGCGAATTCTCTCGGCGGCCCTGCCTCAAAGTGACAAAACGTAACAAAGCAACGGTTTTAAAGCCGGTTTTTCACTTCAAGCGTACCACAAGTAGAAACAAAGGGGGTGCGGGTGGGTGGGTGTTTGTGGGTATAATCTCGAAATATTTTCATCTATGACATAAAATATACCAAATATATGTGGCTTTCAGGTTGGTATAAACGCAAGTCATATACTTTGACACGGAAACGGGGGTTACACTCACGAGCCGTGCATTGCCCAGGGGAAAGCAGCCCTCGCCCAAGAAAACTGAAGTTGAGCAAATTATAAACGAAAGTTGGGCAAAACGTTGTGGGAAATAATTTAAAAGCAAGAAATATATAAGATAAATATGTAAAATCATGGTAAAAAAGTGCACGAAATATTTTCAAAAAATTCTTTCCGCCCCTCCCCCTAAAATTTTCCCTCCCATACGCCTATGGGTACAATTATCATCAACAATAAAGTGACTATAGGCAATTCCAGTTTTTAATTTATGCGCGCAGGGAAGTAAAGTATCAAATTGATGATTATGCGAACAAATTTCAATAAAAACTGCCGAAACAACCGAAATATTTCAATATTTACAAGTATGAGGTAGTACTCCGTGTTTGCCACTGGTGTTTACACGGCCGCCATTTTTATTTTTTCAGCATAATCAGCAATAAGTATAGGTTACTTCCCATCCCCCTCTTCACGGATAAACTAAAAGCTGGAATTGCCAAGTCAAGACTCAGTGATAAGAATGTTGCATGGCATTTTCAATTCTTTAAGTACCACTGTTCGGGTCTGTTCCTCATGTCATCCACACTGAACTCTTTTAATATGTTATAAGCAAAAGACTGCGCTTAATTTCTAGGAATTGAAGTTGACAGATCGGCGTACTTTCCTAAACAACCAAGTAAAAGAAGCGCCAAAGTTGAGAGTGACAGCAGCAGTGATGAAGAATGGCTGCCAGGGAAAGATGAAAATAATCGCAAGAAATTTAAACCATACAAGCCAGGTAAATTAACTTCCTTTCTTTACACTGAAAAATAAATCTATCTATCGGTCAGTGTGCAGTACTATAATTCCAAAGGGAACCATGGATGTAAAATGCAATTGTACCAATGTTAGGCAATGTACCCTATATTTTCAGTATTCAAGCCAATGAAGACGGGACACACAATTACAAAGAAATCTTCCAGCAATACAGCAACAAAATCCAAGACGTATCAGGTAGATTTTGCAATCATATTTTCGAGCAATTTTTTAATAAAAAATATAGGAATTGATAGTCTTAACAGCCCCCATCGACTGAAATCGACTGCGATTATGTAAAATTAAATTCGTTCCTTCTCAAACAAGCATGCATTTGATAAAAACTTTCTACTAGACCAATTGAACGGTTACAGAGATTTACGTACCAGAGGAAGACGGTCTTGTACTCCTTTCTGGTACCTCTTAAATAGACTTTCCTGGTACTTTGGTTGTAAATTCATTTTGTGCACGATTCAAATATTATCAATGTTTTCATTCAATCCTAGTGTCTTTATACTGATACTACCTACCACCCAACCCTTGGTTTATTAAACGGATATCATCTTTTGCGTTACTACATGTTTAAAGCATAATGTGCAACTTTAAAATTACAGGCCGAAACATTTACCAGCCAACGACAACCTAGTACCAGCCAGGTCCAGCCTAGTGCCAGCCAGGCTAAACCAAATAGTGATGAAGATTTTGAGTTTCTTGGACGACTCGCTACTGATGATACAATCTTTGACAACCTGGAAAATGTGAAACCCGAATCCAAGAGGCGATCCATTAAGTTTAAGTGTAAAAGTGTAAAGAAACCAAGCAGGCGATCTACAAGACATACACTACGCAAAAACTACACAGAAGAAGAAGTACCTGATGATGATCACTATATTTGTAAGTTATTAAGTTGCTGATATTGGTAAAATTATTCAGCTAAATACTCAGTTTGGTGTTACCAAAACAATATCTTTCTTTGTACACAACATTGTACTCGCCCTTAATTTAATTAGAGAATAATACATGGGTGCGCGAAAATATCAGATTTATTTCGAGTGAGATATCATGTTCAACACGAGAAATAAATCTGGTATTTCCAAGCACTCGTGTATTTTCCTGTTTATTATATAAAGGACAGTCTTTGAAAAGTGATAATTTTCACATGTGAGATTATCATGAATAATCTCACATGTGAGATTATCACTTTTATCAGTGCTCGAAATCTCTATATTAAAAGCACTATACTTTATACATGAATAATAAAATAAATGGATAGGAAACTAGCTGACGTGACCTAATGTTTTTACTGGGATTGATGGCGTGGTTGGATGCCTCAACCTAGTTGAAAATCAAATTCTCAAAAACGGCATGTTTAGCAGTATTACAGCTAAACATTTTAGTCAAAGAGCAAATAAATGTAACCACGCCATTCTACGATGAAAACTCTAAGTATTCCCAGTCAATTTTAGCAAATATTTCAAGCACTAAACAGTGAAAAATACATCGCAAATTTCGTTAAAATTTGTGACGCCAATTTCGTAGCTACAAATGTAAAAAATACAAAACAAAGACGAAAAACATTTACCTTGAATACTTTGTCGTGGCTTAGGCATGTTTTTAAAACAATTAGACCAGTTTACGCTTCAAGATCACCCTTTTAAAGTGGAAAATATAGCAAAACAACAAATATGCCAAGAACTTTGGTAACATTCGCAATACGCGTGACGTCACGTTTTTCAACAAGGATGCAGTCAATGACGTCAGAAGTTTCCAATCCATTTATTTTATTATCCATGCTTTATATAATAAATTATATTTAATTGATAATAGACTGTGATCAGTGTGATGACTTTTACTATGGAGAATGCCCTACACATAACTTTAACATCATTGAAGACAATGACATGGAAGCAGGAAAGAAGACGCCTGGTGCAATAAAATCGCTTCCAGAAAATTTATGTGTTAAACCTTCAACGATTCCTGAAGCTGGTATGGGAGTTTCTGCGAAGGAGAAGCTGGAAGTAAATACTCGTTTTGGACCATACCGGGGAGACAAAATTCTGAAGGAAGATTTAGAAGAAGGAAGAAATACATCGTATATGTGGGAGGTATGGGAAAAACGACATTACATGCCTTTAAATGTACAAGAAGAGAATTTTATCAACTATTATTCTAAGGAATACCTTATCAATATAATAAGTAAGAAAGTTCTTATTGATAACCAAATTTATAGATTATACAAGAAGGGAAAATTCAATATTACATCGATGGTAAAGACCCTTCCCAGAGCAACTGGATGCGTTTTGTCAATTGTGCACGTTGCGAGGACGAACAAAACATAATTGCCTATCAATATCACGGAGAGATTTTCTATCGAGTGTATAAAGAAATTGACGCAGACGCTGAACTCTTGGTTTGGTATGGAGATGAATATGCAGAACAACTTGGTATACTGCTATTTGAAGAGGAAGAAAAGCAGGAGGAAAAACGTTTTAAAGGTGCGTATGACATAAGTTGACACCATAGTTGACACTCATAGTTATTAACTACAATCCTGGTCAAAAATCCTTGGCGCACTTAGTCGAACTAGCATAACCTTTACTTCATTTCATTTCCGATTACCATATACATACTTGCGCATTTTATGCAAAATGCCATCTTCAGACATCCACCTTCCCCCCCCCCCTTATCAATGTTGTGTAACACCTTGGACTACACACAACATTGAACGGGGGGGGGGTTGCTATGCTTTTTATTGATGTGGGAGTCAAATTTCGCACAGTCAGTGTCAAGTGCGCCAACATTTTTGACCAGGATTGTAAGATTCACCCGAGGCAAAAGTTCTTGATAAATGTGCTTAACCAGTGGCGAAGATAGCCCGGCTATTTGGTCATGCTATGCAAATATTTCCGTGTTCATAGACCATGAAAACAATCAATTTCTAAAGAAATGAATGATGATTTAAAATTTGCATAGCATGACCAAATTGTCGGGCTGGCTTCGCCACTGTGCTTAACGACTAAGGCCTGTTTCAAACGTCATGCTTCTCATGTGCCGAACGCATTAAAAACAATGGATCATCAGCTGAAATATCTCATTATTATCTATTGTTTTAATGCGTTCGGCACATGAGAAGCACGCCGTTTGAAACAGGCCTAAGGTCTCAATTTTTTCATGTTCCATTTTTCTGTAGAGGGTGGTCACGCCTGTAAACACTGTGGAAGAATGTATACATATCCCAATTGGCTAGAATCTCATTTAAGAAGATGTCCAATGTTGGTGTGTACCAAACTATGGGAATGTCCTCACTGCAGTAGAAAGTACAGTAGTGAAGACTACCTTAATGTTCACGTTAGAAATGACTGTAAGAAAAATCCACATTTAAAAACACTTAAAGGAAAACATTGTACTGTACGTGTCATTAGGACGAAACCTTTTTCTGACCAAAAACAGGTTTGTGGTAGGAGATTAAAACTTAGTAAAAATAGATCTAATGAACGTGAGCTAGAAGATGATAGGTTAGAATGTGATACACTAGTTGGTAGTTTTGGAAATGATCAAAGAAGTGGAAAACATCCATATCAATGTCAACATTGTGGTAAGACATTTACACAGCAAGGTACCTTGAAGACACACGAAAGAACACACAGTGGGGAAAGACCTTATCAATGTCAACATTGTGCTAAGACATTTACACAGCAAGGTCACTTGAAGAGCCACGAAAGAACACACAGTGGGGAAAGACCTTATCAATGTCAACATTGTGGTAAGACATTTACACTGCGAGGTAACTTGCAGAAACACGAAAGAACACACAGTGGAGAAAGACCTTATCAATGTCAACATTGTGGTAAGACATTTACAGAGCAAGGTCACTTAAAGACACACGAAAGAACACACAGTGGAGAAAGACCTTATCAATGTCAACATTGTGGCAAGACATTTGCAGAACAAGGTAGCTTGAAGAAACACGAAAGAACACACAGTGGGGAAAGACCTTATCAATGTCAACATTGTGGTAAGACATTTACAGTGCAAGGTAACTTGAAGAGACACAAAAGAACACACAGTGGGGAAAGACCTTATCAATGTCAACATTGTGGTAAGACATTTACAGTGCAAGGTAACTTGAAGACACACAAAAGAACACACAGTGGGGAAAGACCTTATCAATGTCAACATTGTGGTAAAACATTTACACAGCAAAGTAGCTTGAAGACACACAAAAGAACACACAGTGGGGAAAGACCTTATCAATGTCAACATTGTGGTAAGACATTTACACAGCAAGGTCACTTGAAGACACACAAAAGAACACACACTGGGTAAGACCTTATTAATGTCAACATTGTGGTAAGACATTTACACGGCAAGGTGACTTGATATGAAGAAACACGAAAGAACACACAATGGGGAAAGACCTTATCAATGTCAACATTGTGGTAAGACATTTACACAGCAAGGTCACTTCAAGAGACACAAAAGAACACACAGTGGGGAAAGACCTTATCAATGTCAACATTGTGGTAAGACATTTACACAGCAAGGTAGCTTGAAGAAACACGAAAGAACACACAGTGAGGAAAGACCTTATCAATGTCAACATTGTGGTAAGACATTTACAGTTAAGAGAAGTTTGAATGTTCATTCAATGACACACAACTAAGTGATATATTAGGGTATCTACCATTTCTACAGCAAGCAGTTGACATCTTCACATAAATAAACCAATTTGAAAAACTTTTCTACCTGGAATTATTTTTGTTTTCTTCCTGCTTAAACATACAGTATATGCACATGATCCCAGTTACCAAGACATCTCGCACAGCTAGACACTTTAATCTGGGGCTGACTGTTCAAAAGCTGGTTAGCTTAATCCTATGTTAATGCAAATTTAAAAGCAATATTTCCAACAGTCTGTTTAAAAACATGAAGATACAGTAGTTTTCTAAAATTCATGTCTGGTTCAATAGTAGTTTTATTTCCCAAAGTCTTGAAATAAACAGATGTGCAAGTGTACCCAAACCAAAACAGCGGGTTAAATTTTAACACAGGTTTAGCGCTAAACCACCTTTGAACAACCGGCGCCAGATGTATTAAAATGCATCATCAGTGTAGAACTGAAAATCAAGTGACTTGTTTAGATGTAACTTGAAAAATTTTTGGAATGAATGCATCATATTTAATTTATTTTAATTACATTGCAATAGTACCATAGGCTTATAAACTGGATTTCTGTTTTTGCCATTTTTGGGTTCATTTATAAGTGAGACGTCTTGCCAAACAAGACAATATACACTGGATATCTTTGACTATTTTTATAAAATGTTACACTTAAATTTGAACATGAATGTAAAGCCAACTGTTGTGATTTGAATTATAAAAAATATTGGCCTTTTTGATTATTTACATTAACCCATTAAGCTGCAATATGCCCAATGCACCCTATTACTTTTGTATATCTAATGGTTAACCAAAATGCCAATGTGCCTTTAACACCTGTAATTTTCAATGCCCCTACTTCAGTATTTCAGTAATTTCACTCTGTTTTTACGCCAGACAATTTTACTTGTCATTCCTCAAAGGGAGTCTTGCGCTCTAATGGGTTAATATTATATTATTTGTAGAAATGTTTTTAATATGTTCATCAACATTGTTATCAAGAGCTACCAATGTGTATTATTTGTTATTAATTTAATGATATATAGATTTACACTATAACATATTATTATAAAGTTGTTATGAATATAATTTGAAAATGTTACGTGTGTTATTTTTCTAATGTGTTTGATATTTTTCAAGTTATCATGCTGACAAACACATACAGCCGCAAAGGTGGGGGTAATTAGGGAGACTGCACATGTTGCTTGAAAATTATTAATGTACGAAAACAGGTACATGTAACAATTTGTTTAATTTAGTCTAAGTTACAATATAAGACAAGTTACAATTATAAGCCATAATAAATTATGACAAAAAGCTTATAATCTGTAGCAGAAATCTGGCTAATCTGAATGTTTTTGATTATGCAGATCTGTCTTCCCCAGGTTTGTTGGCTAAATTTTACAATTATACCAATCCACTCTGAAAGTACGAGTTAGGTTAAAGGCAATGTCCACTCCGTTCTGCACATCAGTTCTGCTCATAACAAAAGGGGACCCCCACATATAAACATTGCCCAAATTTTGCATCTTTCAAACTTTTTTTGAATTGAAACGTGCAGTTTATGTTCATTTACAAGCAAACCAGAAAAGTGTTAGATATTCAGTTAGTATATTATTTTCCAAATATAGCAGTTCAAAACGTAAACAAAGTCATAATTTATGGCGTTTTACGTCCCGCCGATGATCAGGTAGTCATTCATTTGCTCTGCACAGCATAAAATATCAACAACATTTTACGCTGGAGATACCCAGCGTAATACCTATGAATTCCAACTTGGTCTTTGGTTAGAGAATCGCTTGTTGCAAAACATGTTTTAAATGTTTTGGCCAGGATAAAAGTCTAGAATGTTTGATATCGCTACCATTATTTAGTGTTTGATTTGAATGCACAGTTTGTTTGCATAAGTAATGGTCATATTTTTAGCTGTGATTTTAAAGGGGTCAGTGTTCAAAATATATAGCCAAACCAGGCAAACAGTCTTGAGCATCTGACACTCAGGCTAAGGAAACAACTGCTAAGATACTTGCAATCTGGTGGTATAATCTCCTAATAACACCCTTATGTCTCAATCAATTCCATGGGTGCCCAACACCCCCCCGGGCGTTTGTCGGGCATTCTCAACTGTACTTGTTCCCAGAGTCGGGCATTTGCTTTCTGCAGGTTAGCCCCGGGGTGGGGAATTTGCTCGAGGCTAAAAAGTCGAATATTTATCACTTGTTTCGCCATTTAGCCGTACTTTAGTACGCATGTTTACACCAGCGTGCGTATCGCAAATTAATCATGGCGGAATAACACAAGACTTTTTTCTTGTCCATCCTGTTGATACATTGACTTACTTCTGCAGTTTGATATTGCTATACAAAGTTTTGAGACTTCAATATTTTAATTAAAAACGTTTTAACTCTTTCTCGACAACCGGTTTTGTATTACATTTCGATACAATTTTTCTAATATAAATATCTCGGCGAGTATTTACCCCCCTTTTAAATAAATGCCACCATTGACGCCATCCTGGCTAGTACAGCCGGAAGTTTTTATCAGGATTTGGTAGGTACAAAGTGCCGGTTGTACTAGCCAGGATGGCGTGATTGATGACGAATCGCTTGTAAAAACGCGGACAAATATTTGCTTGAGTTACGCTTCTGGTATAACTTCCTATTCTGTGATAAGGAGCTCTCTTTAGCCGGGATGACGTCAAACTCACACGTATGGGTGCACTTTGACCTGTAGAATCCATTTCTGGCATTTCCAGAGTCACGCGATACAAACTACGCATTGTTTTGACGGTTTTTCGTCGTATTTCCGGTTTGGGATTAACGCAAATTCGGGCAGAAATGCAAAATTCGGCAAGAATACTCACGTTTTAAAGATAGAAGCTTGAAAATAACACTATACGTGTTATTTTTAACTGCTTCATTCATCAAGAATACAAGAATGAGCATATGTCTCAAGGGGCCGAAGTTATGTTCGGCGAAAGGTATGTCTATGTTTATAATTTGTTAGTAATATTGCGTAATTTGATCATATATAAGCCCGTTTGACTTTCAAAGCTTATAAATCGCTACAATGTAGCCATTGACTAAAACTATCGTTATAAACTAGTATATATTTTTACACTGAATCGAATGGTGGTATTTTCATCTACATAACGTTTACTGAACCGAAGATATGAATGAAACAGACTTAGTAC
>CACRXK020015651.1:0-12033 GCA_902702795.2 Paramuricea clavata
CACAAAATTGCTATTGATCGAAGCCGAATAGAGTAAAAAATCCGTCGTTGTTTCCTCCCGAACGAAATCGCTCACTCATGCGACAGCCATTTCGTTCGAAAGCAACCTACAGCCTCCTACCGTCATGCTTAGCGGGCATCGCTATTACGCAAGTGGTCAATTCAGCCCTGTTGACCAGGATAAAATTTCAGCCCTGCTTTACTACTATAAAATCCCAATAAAATCCCAATAAAATCCCAATAAAATGTGTGATTACATGACAAATTTTCAACCCAAATGAAAATTCAAGTGAAATTTCATCCCGGTTGAACTCACTAGCCCCAGATACTCACATGCATAATTAACCTTGGGGCTGAAATCGTCCATGTATTATAAAAATTTTCCAGCCCATTCAACAGTGCTTGATTGATATTGATTCAACCCAGGGGTTGATAATGTTTTCTATAATCAGTCCTTAGTTGCTTATATAGATACAGTTATGTAACACTGGTGTTTGTTTTTTTCTATTGTAATAGTTGTAAGTTAATTGTTAAAAACATTTGTTATTCATATGAACAAAAATTGCTATTAAAATTATATTTTGAATGTTTGGATTGACTCTCCTTTCTTCCAGCAGTATTTATAAGCAATTTAGGGTGATTGTGGATATAAGAAAGGGTGTGGTAAGAAAAGGTCAAATCGAAAATATTGTTTAAGTGGTTGGCCATAGTTTTGGTCCTTAAATTACTGGTATAAATGTAATATCACATCTGCTGTGATATTGTTACCACATTAATCTACTATGGTGCTACCTAGTTATAAAAAAAATCTCTTTTTCTTTATAAAAAAATCCCTAGTTATAGTTAAAAATCTCTTGAAAAAGAGTCGTGAAAGATACTTTTCCAACCTCGGCCAGAGTTGGTATCTAAACCCGAAACGCTTTTGGAATCTGTTTAAAGTAAAATCCCAAACCAGTACTATCCCACAATCTGTATCGTGGACAGTAGGAAACGACACAAAAGTCGCCAACAACACGACGACTATCGCTAATATGTTCAATAACTACTCCTCAGTATCGATCGCTCCACAAGAAGATCTTCAATCTAACAACGCTACTACGACAGATATAAATGACACTATTTCTTCTGGTTCACCTACGCAGTCAATAGATCAATTATCAGTGACGGAAAGTGATGTTCTGAGAACTCTAAAATCTCTCGACCCAGATAAAGCATTAGGACCAGATGAAATCCCTGGTAGAATTCCGAAAGTAACAGCCAACCAAATTGCTCCGTCGCTCACTCGCTTGTTTAACAAATCTCTCCAAATTGGGGTAGTACCCGATGAGTGGAAGCTTGCAAATGTCGTTCCAGTATTTAAAAAAGGAGAAAAGGATCGCGTAGAAAACTACAGACCTGTTTCTCTTTTATGTATAGCATCGAAATTGTTGGAACGATGCATATTAAACCACCTTACTAAGGTGGTGACCTTAGATTCTATCTAGAGAACATAATAAATCGCTGTCAGCATGTTTTACTCCCGGGAAATCCTGCACTACTCAACTCATCCAAGTTATAGATACAATTGGTAAACTTCTTGATCAAGGAGAGCAGATAGATGTCGTTTATCTTGATATGTCCAAGGCATTCGATAAAGTGAATCACACGAAGATGATCGATAAACTCCGCAGTTTTAGATTCAACGGTGGCTTACTTTCTTGGTTCCAGTCCTATCTTCGCCATCGTCGACAAAAAGTGACAGTGTTAGGATCAACATCTACGTCGACGCCCGTGACATCCGGAGTACCATAAGGATCTATCTTGGATCCAATCCTGTTTCTGCTTTACGTCAATGATCCGATGCGATATCCTTGTCTACAATTGCAACTTTTGCAGACGATACCAAATTGTTCCAATGCATATCGTGTGAAGCAGACAGCTCTCTCTTACAAGAAGATCTGACCAATATAAACAACTGGTCATCGTCTTCTGATCTTATGTTTAATCAGTCTAAATTATGTAAAGTTCAGACAATATCGCGTAAACGAAAGCCCATTATGGCCTCATATTCCACGGGAAATACGCAGCTCGACCACTGTTTCCAAGAACGTGACCTTGGAGTATGGATCTCGTCTGATCTATCGTGGAAGAAGCAGGTAGAATCGCAGAGTACAAAAGCAAACCAGATCTTGGGGTACGTGAAAAGAACAACAAAAAATTTAAAGTCCCTCACAACAAGACGAACAATTTATTTAACAATTGTACGTGCTCATCTTGGTTACGCGACGCAAGTCTGGGCGCCTCAAACTGTAGAGCAAATGAGAAAGATTGAACGGGTTCAGCGACGTGCAACTAAATATATTCTCCATCTGCCATTTAACTCCAGACGTCTCATACAAAGACAGACTAATTCAATGTAACTTAATTCCATTAACTTACTGGCATGAGTACTTAGACATGGTCTTTTTCTTCAAACTAATAAACAATCTTATCCATGTGAACGATACTTTCCTACCGAAATCAAAGAAATCTGAGAGATCAACAAGATTGTCGCGTAATGCGGTTGGTACTACCTTCAAAGAGCAACGATACAGAACATCAACGTACAGCAGATCTTACTTAATACGATCAACACGGACATGGAACGCACTACCGAAAGAAATAACCCAAAACCACAACAAATCTTCTCTTGCCACTTTCAAGAATATTCTGAAAGAATACTACTACTCCGCTCTTCCCTTAACTTTCGACCCTGACGACCCACGTACATGGAAGACAACCTGTGTCAAATGTAACTGTGTTCGAAGTTTGCTGGTTCCCCCTTCTTGTTGTTTTTGAACCTCGCGCAACTGATTATTTATATTTTGGTAAAACCAGGGCCTTTCCATACCAGATAATTCCAGATCGCGGCTGTGGACGGGCATCTTTCAGGTTATTTTCAAACTGGATTGTGTGTAAATTTCAGTCACTGTGTTTTTTAAGGTTTTTTCATATCCATGCTATTACATTGTATGGAAAGGTTTTGCTTTTACCAATGGTAAAATAATATATTTTTTATAAGTAAGTGTCTGATTGCTTGATCTCTTGGTTGGTTGATTGAACACGTCAATTGAACAGTTCGTTAATTGATTGATTGATTTTATTATTTAGTCCTTTTCCGTTTACTGTTCAGTAAACTTAACTAATTTAACGAATATTGTGAAGAAGGATCCGCAGTAATTGGCTGTAGCTGTTGCGGAAATCCTGCCTTGTTTATATATATAGTAATTAGATGTTTCTTCTTAATATTGTTACCAAGGCAAAGTTAGATAAATTAAATTAAATTAAATTACTCACAGCTCTTCCTATGTATTTTACTTGCTGGTGATGTTGCCATCAATCCTGGACCGACCATAACTTCAAATCGGATATCTGATTTAAAATCGAACCCATTAAACGCTCTCTACCTTAACGCAAGAAGTTTAAAAGCCTTTGTTTCCTCAGATAACGATCACTTGTCTAAAGTATGTAAGATTACATTGCTACAAAATCTGGTCTGCAGTGGAACATATGACTTTATCTGTATCTGTGAAACATGGCTTAATGAAACTGTTCTCAGTAGCGAATTGTTACCTGGATACTCTATTTTCCGTCGTGACAGAGTGGAAAAGATTGGTGGCGGTGTGCTTGTTGCGGTAAAAAGTAATATACATGCTACTCGTCGAATGGATCTTGAAAGAGAAAATGTGGAACTTGTTGTCGTAGAATTTGCCATGGAAAGCAACAAAACAGCTCTCCTGTATACCTTTTATCATTCTCCTAATTCTTACCCTGATGTAAATACAACATCTAAATGCATCGCTTCAAAGTAATCCTGAATCTAGCTGCATTATCTTGATAGGAGACTTTAATCTTCCAGCAATTGACTGGTCTCTCGATCAACCAACGCCTGCAACTAATGGAGGTCAACTTGAAGAGTCATTTTGTGATTTGGTAGCTGATAGTTTCCTACAACAATTTATCTCTGGTTCCACGCACATTGATGGTAACAAGCTTGATCTGCTGCTCTGTAACTGTCCTGAGATTATCAAAAACGTATCATCACTTCCACCCGAACAATTAACTTTTCCAACCGATCATAACATCATCGAATTCGAGGTCCAACATTCGTTTCGTCGTGCTAACCCAATAACACGCACTGTCTTCGGTTATAGGCGGGGAAATTTTGATGAGCTCCGCAGTTACTTAACACGCAAGTCCTGTGAAACTATTTCATCTGATGATATTAACGAGTGCTGGTCACAATGGAAAGAATGGTTTCTAAACGCTGTTCAGAAATATATCCCTGTTAAAAAAGTTAAGGACAAAAACTCGCCTCCCTGGATTGACGGAGAAGTAAGATACCATATTCGAAAGAAATATGCTGCTCTGAAGAAATATAGGAAAACTCGAACTGACTATCGTAAGCGAAAGCTGCGTGAAATAAGTCAAACTATCAAATATCTAGTTCGAACGAAACATCGTGACTACTTACTTAAGATTAAGGTGTCTTTCCGCAGCAACCCGAAACTGTTCTGGAGCTATCATAAAGCTATTTTTCATCACCGGTCAACTCAAAACGCTGTCATTTCACATAATGGCATTGTGGCAAAAACACCTACTGAGAAAGCCGAACTTTTTAACTCCTACTTCTCGTCAGTTTTCCAACCTTCAACGACTAATGAAGCTACTAACTCCCGCAATTCTCGACTACCAACTGATTCACAACTAAGTGAGATCACGCTTGATGTCGAAGAAGTTGTAAACAGTCTGTTGAATCTGAATGTTTCAAAAGCTAGTGGCCCTGATGGAATTCCTGCCCGCCTTCTGAAAGAATGTAGTCATCAAATCGCTCCAAGCCTTTGCACTCTTTACAACCATTCACTAAGATCTGGACATATTCCTTCTGAGTGGAAATCAGCAGATGTTACTCCAGTGCACAAGAAGAATTCCAAAGAACCAGCTGTGAACTACAGACCAATCTCGCTATTGCCCATCATTAGTAAGACCTTAGAACGGTGCATTTACTGGAGATTTTATGACCATGTTGTGAACCTTATCAGTCCACCTCAACACGGTTTTCTGAGAAATCGCTCGTGTGTCACCCAACTCCTATCAGCTTTCCACTCTATCGGGCAAGATCTAGATAAGAATACTCAGACTGATGTCTTGTACCTGGACTTCGCCAAAGCGTTTGACTCCGTTGACCATAATATCTTACTGGATAAGCTGCGTTGGTACGGCGTGACAAGATCTGTTCTTGATTGGTTCGCTGACTATTTAAACGGTAGGACTCAGAGAGTTGTTGTGGATGGAGTAGCTTCTGCATGGTCATCAGTCACATCAGGTGTGCCTCAGGGAAGCATTCTTGGACCAGTTTTGCTCATTGTATTTATTAACGATCTCCCAGACATCATACATAACGGAACTGAAATTGCCCTGTTCGCGGACGATACGAAAATTCACAGACATATTATCTCGACTCGCGACTGTGAAAGCTTACAACATTCATTGGTCAAGTTAGATCTGTGGAGTATGGAAAACAATCTCTTCTTCAATGCCTCTAAGTGTAAAGTCCTCACCGTCACACGAAAGAAAACGCCTATCATCTACGAATACACCCTTGGGACCGAAAAGCTAACTCGGGTTGACCATGAAAAGGACCTTGGTATTACGACTACTACAAAACTCTCATGGAAACTACACATAAACACCATTGTTGCGAAGGCCAACAAAATGTTAGGTATACTTAAAAGAACCTGTACTAGTATTACAGACAGGAGGGCATCCAAGTGGATACTAATGAACAGAGAGATGCCTTACAAAGAACGGCTGTCGTCGTTAAACCTGCTACCATTAAGTTACGATAGAGAAATGAAGGACTTAACATTCTTTTATAAAGCTTTATTTGGTTTTATAAACGTGAACTTGAGTAACTATGTGTCGTTTGTCAGCCATGGTCGTACTCGATTGAGTCTTTCCTCTGAGTATATCCTTCAAAACCCACTGTATAAAACTACCACTTTTCAATCCTCCTACTACAACCGTATTGTCAATATCTAGAACACTGTATCTCAAGAAGTATCTCTTGACAGTTTCTCTAGACTTAGTTCTTTTAAATGTTATCTCAAGCACAAATATTCAATCTTAGTTAACTCTATTTACGACGCAGACGTGTCTTGCACGTGGTCTTTGACTCGGGAATGTCCTTGCCACAGGTCCTAACTGTTTATTAACATTATGTAATAATAAACGTTTAACTTAATAATACCATTATATAATATATAATATAAACATAACACAGCATAATATAGTTTGTAAACCTTGAGTGGGTGCATTTTACGATTTGTACCAGTTGTTTCCCGCAGTTCGTTCATTAAATGGGAATACAATGCATTGTGGGAAGCAACTGAGGGATTTACTAACCCTCGATTTTTGTGCGGCGTATGCACCTGCGAGGTTTACTAGAACAGTATAGATTTTCAATTAGAATAGTAAATTTTTCAAGTTTGGGCAGGTGCCTTGCATGGTTCTTCGAGTCCCGTTTGCGCCTCGCCCATTTAGGGTCTCCGAATAATTGACTTTATAATTAGACTTTGTACATATACTGTAGTGGACCCTAATAAAGACAATAATAATAATAATAATCATTAACACAGGTGTTAACGATCTAGAACACTCTACTGCAAAAGATGTCATCAGTAAACAACTTCAGATGATCAATCTAGCTGTGAATGCTTTTCCAGGGAAAAAAATAATCTTATCTAGTATTACACAACAAACAACCCAAATGTCACACATAGCAAACAACCCAAATGTCATATATGTCAATAAATGTAACTTAAGGGAAGTAAAATATTATTACGATCACAAACACCTCAATAAGAAAAATGGTATTCCTAGAGAAGAATTACCACAACCACCAGAAGAAAAGAATATTGTTTACGTCAACGAAAAGATTCAGGAAAGTGGACTTATTCACCATCAATACTCAGTTGAGTTGTTTAACTAAATTAGTTAATATTTTGATATCTAACAGTGTACAACAGTCTAAAGTAATGTACTCACAGCCAACTCCCCCGCAAGCATTTCCGTTTTATAATCCGGTTGCCTTTCAGCAGCAGGTAGTCTAGTGCAGTTTAGTGAGTGTACAGAAAGTATTGTAGTGAGTGTGTAGAAATTATTCTGGGATGGTTATTCATTTAATTTAATTTTATTTTAATTTTGACAGACAGATTAGGCCAATTGTACTTCATGGAGGTCCAAAAGTTTTTAGAATTTTGTTCTTGGAACATCGAGGGTCTTTCTGGAAAGTTACATGATGAAGATTTTTTGTCTATAATTAATTCGTGTGATTGTATTTCACTTGTCGAAAATTGGTTAAGCGATGCTAGTGTCGTGAATTTACCAGGTTTTTATTCTTTTTCAAAATTGATGCAAAAATCTGAAAGAGCTAATAGGAATTCAGGCGGTATTACTGTGTTGATAAAATCTGAGCTAAGAAAAGGGGTTAAATTTTTGGAAAAGGAAAGTAGTGATGAGTTTGTATGGTGGAAATTGGAGAAAGATTTTTTCATATGAAGCAAGATTTGTATGTCTGCAGTGTATATATTCCTCCACAGAACTCTCCTAGAGAACAGAGATTAGACTGTGACCATTTTGAGTTATGTGAGCAAGTGAGCAAGTTTATTGACGTTATAGTTAATGTTTCGAGAAATGTCGTAAAAATTAGAAATGGGCAAACACCAAAAAAGAAACGAAAACGCACAATCCAAAAACAGAAATGGTTTAACACGAGTTGTTACCTGTTAAAGAAGGAATTAAAAAAATTGGGTAGTTTACTCTCAAACTGACCCCCAATGATCCTTTTTTAAGACATAAGTTTTTTGCTACTAAAAAAGATTATAAGCGACTTACTAAACGGCATTTCCAATAAACGAAATTTCCAAAGCGAACTGTTAAATAAGATTGAACTAATGGAGGAACATCATCCGAAGGAGTTTTGGAAATTGGTAAATTCGATAAAATCGAATAACTCGTCAGATCTTCGCGAGCTAGCGAAGGTGAGCAGACGTATTTTTTGCTCCGTATACAATTTATGTTGAACTAGATATATTGTATGTAATTATTTGCTATACATTATGCCGCCAAAGAAGAATAAAGTAAAGCCAAAGGACTCAAACAACAATCAAGAAGTCGTCGCCGATATGACCGACGAACAAACGGATCCCATTCTCGATGAAAATTTTAGCATGGCTGCTTTACAACACAACCTGGAAAAGATGATCGATCGCCGATTAAAACAGCAAACAGATCATATGAATGGTCTATTTACAAATCATTCTAAGTCAACTAAAGCAGATTTAAGCGAAATTAAGACAAGTCAAGTATTTCTCAGTTCAAAATTTGATGAATTGGTCGTCACATTAAACGAAGTCAAGGCGGTGAACAGCCAATTACGAAAGGACAACGAGCTCCTACAAACACGCGTTAACGATTTGGAGAAGCAATGTGCTGAATCTGAAGCGGCAACTGAAAGTCTTCGTCAATATTCTCGCCGAGACACGCTTGAGATTCATGGCATACCACTTATCGAAGGAGAAATTACCAATGCCATTGTAGTCGAAGTTGCTAAATTGGCCGTCCCGGATCGTGATTTTAGCGAAGCAATGCTGTCAATAAGCCATCGCCTACCCACCAGAAGCGGAAATATACCACCTATAATTGCTAAATTTGTTCAACGTGATGTACGTGATGTGATTTATAGAAACCGGAAAAACCTACGCTCCAAATCAACTGAAAATCTTGGCTACGAAACTCACAATAACAGTTATATTAACGAGAGCTTAACTGCTAAAAGTCGTGCTATATTCACTGAAGCAAACAAATTTCGAAATGAGCATAACTTTAAATTCATCTGGACTAAAAATGGTCATGTACATCTCAAGAAGAATGATAGTCAAACCTCAAGATCCAATGTATTTAAATCAATGCAGGAATTTAAAGACTTTGAACGTGGTTTCCATTGTCAGCGTGATCAACGCAGTCCCATCTCATGAACGAACGCAATCAACATGCTCTGGCCCAGCTAAGTGTTATTTATAACCTTATTATCTTTGATATCTTTCGATTGCCCTAACAGTGTTTTTCCCTTTTACACTCTTGACGATGATGGCTTTGAATTAGAAATGTATCAAATGCAACATGGTCGAGTGAATTTTGATGACGAAAGGTTATTGAGTTTAAAACTAAACCCCTTGCATCGTAATTTTCACAAGAATTTAACTCTATCTTCTAACTTAGATCCGGACTCCAACTTTCGTAATGAAAAATTTAATTGCGATTTTTTAATGAATGTAGTTTAAATAACTTATTGCTCAACTCATCTCAAAATACTAACCACTTATCTTTCATGCATTTGAATATTCGTAGTTTAAACTGTAATCTAAATAGTCTGCAGAACTTGCTCGCAAGAATAAATAATCCGTTTTCGGTCATTGGAATTTCCGAAACCTGGCTTCAGAATTCACTCCACCAGGTTGACATTAATGGGTATAACTTTGAACACAACTATCGTTCCAACAGAACCGGAGGTGGGGTTGGGATGTATATCGCATTTACACTTGATTACAAAATTCGTTCATGATTTGTGCTTTGAAAATACCGAAATTGCTGAATCGTTATTCATTGAGATTGCAAATCCCAAGGGTAAGAATTATGTTGTGGGAGTGATATATAGACCGCCCCACCAAAGTGTTGCTAATTTTATTAACGGGCTAAATATACTGATTGATAAAGTCTCCAGAGATAACAAAAAAAGTTATATCATGGGTGACTTTAACTTAGATTTATTAAATCAAAGTTTTCACCAGTTCACAAATGAGTTTCTTGACATAATGTATGCTAATATGTTTTTTCCTGCCATAACGCTTCCCACCAGAATAACCTCACACTCCGCTACGCTTATTGACAATATATTTTCTAACGATATTGATCAATATGTTTTTAGTGGTTTAATCTTATCTGACATATCCGATCACTTACCTATCTTTCTTATTTCCAATGATAACGAACCACTGACTGATGAAGCTTCATATACCGTTTTTCGTGACAAAAGCGAAAAAAATAGAAACGAATTCCGCAATCGTTTACACGACATTAATTGGTATGATCTCGAAAATATTCATGAGCCAAAAAAGGCCTACTCCAGTTTCTTGAATATTTTTACTAATCTTTACAATTCCTGTTTTTCGCTCAAAAAGATAAAAAATAAAAGGTCAACAGTTTTCAAACCTTGGCTTTCCAACGGCCTTTTAAAATCAATAAGAAAAAAGAACCAGTTGTACAAGCGTTATTTAAACTCTCCAACTGCTGACAACACGGATAGATACAAAAGATTTAAGAACAAATTAAATCATTTATTACGCATCGCGAAACGCCATTACTACGCGGACCTCATCGAGCATAATAAGTCTAACTGTAAAAAAACCTGGAGCATCTTGAATGAAGTAATCAACAAAAACAAACGACGGAATAGCAGGCTTCCATCCACATTTGTAATCAATGATAACGACTGCTCTGACTCTCCCACAATTGCTGATCATTTTTGCGATTATTTCTCCAATATAGGCCCCAATTTATCCAAAAAGTTACCTATTGTACCGGTCTCGCACACTTCTTTTCTCACTGGTAATTTCACAAATACTATGTTCTTCGAGCCGACTACAGAACAAGAGATAACTGCCGTAGTCAAATCTTTCAGAAATGGTGTTGCCACTGGATATGATAATTTACCTATCAACACTATTAAAGACTGCATAGACTTAATATCCATTCCTTTAACTCACCTTGTCAACTTGTCGATGTCATCCGGCTTTTGCCTGATCAACTGAAAATCGCTCGAATTGTTCCAATTTTTAAAACTGGTGATCGACAAATATTTTCAAATTACCGACCAATATCAATCCTGCCAATTTTCTCGAAAGTCTTTGAAAAAATTGTTTCTATTCGTTTAATTAACTACTTGGACAGGCTCCATATTCTCGTTGACAATCAGTTTGGTTTTCGAAGCGGTCATTCAACTTCTTTAGCCTTGTTGCAACTATACAATAAAATTTCATCCGCTATTGACCTCAATAAACTTACAATTGGCATCTTCTTAGATCTATCCAAAGCCTTCGACACCGTTAACCATAGTATCTTGTTTGATAAACTACAGCATTATGGAATTCGTGGAGTAGCACTTGATTGGTTTAAAAGTTACTTTAGTAATAGACTCCAATTTGTTCAGTTCAATGGGGTGTACTCGAAAAAAAACTCTATTTATTGTGGTGTACCCCAAGGTTCAATACTAGCTTCACTTCTCTTTTTGCTTTATATTAATGACATTAATAAGGTCTCCAACATTGCTGACCTTATCTTATTCGCTGATGACACAAACCTGTTTTTCTCGCATAACAATTTGCCGTTCCTTATTGATCAAGTAAATGGAGAACTGGACAAGCTGACCGTGTGGCTATCAGCAAATAAACTATCAATTAATTTGAAGAAAACCAATTTTATGATTTTTAGACCAAGACAAAAAAAGTTTCATATCAATCCTAAAATAGTCTTAAATAGCTTTGAGATTGATATGGTTGATGAAGTTAGTTTTCTTGGAGTTATTTTAGACGCAAATTTAACGTGGAAGTCCCATATATCCCATGTATATCAAGAAAAATGTCGAAATCCATTGAAATTATCAAGAAAGCTAGTTTTTGTCTTCCGACACGATCTTTAATATCATTGTACTACGTTCTCGTTTACCCATACATGCAATATTGTATCCTAGTTTGGGGTTCAACTTACCCTTCAAACTTAAATCGTATTGCTCTTTTGCAAAAGCGTATGATCAGAATTGTTTATAAAACCTCATATGATGCACACACATATCCCATTTTTAACGAGCTTGAGATTCTTCCATTTAACAAAATTTATTTGTTTCATTTAGGCTTGTTTATGTATCAGTTCCATAATAGTATGTTACCGTCTAATTTTG
>CACRXK020015652.1:0-12033 GCA_902702795.2 Paramuricea clavata
ACTGGATTAAAATTAATTCAGTCCTTGGACTGGATCAAAATTAATTAAGTAGTGATTTATTCGTACATGAGATGTCATTTCAAATCCTCCAATTCGGACTGGACTAGATTTCAAGTCCTCACATTTTGATCCAGTCCTCTGATTCGCCTCGGACGTGATCAAATTGTGTGGACTTGAAATCTAGTCCAGTCCTCTTAGTCGGATTTGAAATATTATCCCTTGTAAATCAGATGCCAATGGTGGCCAAGGAAGATTCAGTTTTGGTATTTTTGCACCTTTTGGTGAAGAATCAATGCAGCATTGTATAGAATTTGTAACTCATTGACTTTAGAATTTCCCTCAGTTTCTGTGTTGGAATTCACATCATCATCATCAATGGTACAGCTCTCTTTATCAAAGTCCTCATCATTGTTTTCAGACTTAGGCCTGTTTATATGGAAGCCGGGCTGGCCTGATAAGCAAGACCTCGCTGTGTAGTAATTTTTATAGTAAAAATTATCATGCGTTTATATGGACAAGCGGGCTGGCCCGGTTGCCGAGATCTCGTTTGAAAGAGGCTACTCAGGCTAGATCTCGCTTACCAGGATGGAAATTTCTCCATATAAACATTTACAAGCGGGCTATCCCGGTTGCTGGGATGAAAGTTCAAAAATACCGCCGCAAGCTATTTTTAACAACTGTCAAAACAATACAATGTAACAAAATTGTCCCGGCAAGCGGGATGAAAGTTTCTCATATAAACACAAGAGAAATTCATCCCGCTTACCAGGCTGCCTCGCTAAGTGGGCCAGCCCGGCTTCCACATAAACAGGCCCTTAATTGATATATGTTCCTCAACCAATTCAGGAGAATCCAAATTTTCCACATATACAATCTCACTAACATTTCTCATTTTCGGTACACAGAACACAAGTTGGGGATAACTTTTCATCAGTCGTTGCTTGAGTTTAAAAGCTCTATATCTAGATGCATCCACATTCTCAGTGTCCTTAGCAATGATAACAAATTTCTCCAGCAAATCTTTCATATACTTTATTTGCTTATTTCCGATGACCTCCATCTCAATTACTTTCTTACAGAATACATCATAAGACTTCTCGTACACTGATACTCTCGTTGCTTCTTCGTCTCTCTGGTGAAAAATATTGTATAATTGCAGTAGCAAACTTTGTGATAGCGGATTTCGAGAGCTACACAGTCTTTCCCCTGGATTTGCATGAGTATCTGTTGATCGTTCTTTCTCTCAGCAATCTGTACGTAGAAGACCAGCATCAATTGTTTCTGCCAACATGAGTGGGGTTCTTCTTCTCTTCTTAGTTACCTGGTGTGAAACAAAATAAATTATTAAACTAAATATCTGCTAATAACAAGGTTGGATGTTTGTAGCATAGAAACTACTTTACCCTAAATAAACTAAATTGATCACAATTCAATATATTTTAAAACCAAACCTGAGAATGTTGTGCACATTGCGCTAGTATTATACCTATCAAAATACCATACCTTGTCTAGTGAGAACCATGAGGCGTCTCTTCCACAAATAATACATATCTCTGGGAGTACATGCGCGTTTCTTTTAGCTTCTGCGACTGATTGACGTGTATTAATTTTTCGCCTTGGTTCTATTGCCTCCACTTCCACGTGTGATTCGTCGGTAGAAGTTATAGTTTTAGAGCTAGTTC
The DNA here is from genome assembly GCA_902702795.2 of Paramuricea clavata. Taxonomy (NCBI): domain Eukaryota; kingdom Metazoa; phylum Cnidaria; class Anthozoa; order Malacalcyonacea; family Plexauridae; genus Paramuricea; species Paramuricea clavata. Next base: position 1,683 of record CACRXK020015652.1, read on the forward strand.
CTTCTCCTTTTTCTTCTTTTCTCTGTTATCTACGGATCTTCTCTTCATCACAAAATCTCTTCCAGCATTTCATATGATGGTTCCATTCTAAGTTAATGGTGTCAGAGTTCCAAGTTCTCGATGTATGAATTGACAGATCCGTCATCGATGTTCTCGTACGATTTCTTAGCTATTTCAGCTTGTTGACATTTAAGTTTGGCCCATTTTGACCTACACTCAAGAAATTGCTTAAGCCTTTGGCGTGTAACTTTGCAAAGTTGCTCCGTAACGCCATCAAAATGCATAAAACATGAGGATATTCGGGTTTTATAAATATCTTCAGCCATGCATATTTTCACAACTGAGCGTGTTTCCACTTCGAAGCATGTGCGTTGGTTGTGCGCGTGCGCAATGCGAGTTTGGCTGAGTTGCGCATGCGTACTTGCTATCAAAACAATGGCGGTTCGAATATTTCGAAGCGCGAAAATATCAAACTTTGGAGAGATTTTTCTCCCAATTGTGCACCTGTTTCGCTTGGGGAGCAACGGATTCTGATAAAGTAAGTTTTTATCTATTTATTCATGTGAAAATTACGTAGTTCCACGAGGGGTGCAACGGAATCCGTTTTCTAAGCATCTTTTGGATGCTCATCCCACGGCCTAAAATAACAGCTACATCGTTCGGTCTGGAAATATATTTTCTTGTAACGTTTGCGACGACGTGCAATTTCTTCGACGAGCCGTATATCACACCTTGTATATTGAAATCTGATATATCTTTGCTCACCGACATTCTGGGCACAATGACATTTGATGATATTTCTAATTGTGTAACTGGATAGTATTCATGACAAATAAAATATACAATCTTGTAAATATTTCTTACATGATTTCTGCGTTATTTCTTCGCTCACTCCTTGCTCAGTGACAAAACGCTACTTAGTTACCCACCCTGATAGAAATTTATTGTTACCTCCCAGATTCTGGGAGACACGTGACCAGACAATACCAGGGTATTTTCTCAGCAGGTGGCCGTGCACCGAGTATAAGAGAAAATAGCCTGGGTACGAGGTTGGTTACTGGCGAGCTTTAAAATTCAATCCAAGAGATGAATTATGACACGAAGACTGTCAAATTTGGTCCACAGTAGAAACAATAATATGACACTTTAAAATGAATTCTGGATCAGCCATGCAATGTGCCATTTAAAGCATGCATCAGTTTTGTTAATTATTAAAACCTTTGATAATCCCTATATAACATTGGTTCAATACTACCTCCTCCACAGGCGTTGTGTTATTGACTAACTCCGTGCGGGCGCGAGAATTTGGAGGGAAGGGAATTTGCGGGCGGCGCTAGAAATGTGGGAAAGGCGGGGAAATGCCTGCTTCCGCCATCTTGAAAAGATTATTTAGCAGGTATTTCTCGCGCCACCTGCAAATCCCCCCTAAATTTTCGCGTCCGCACAGAGTTAATAACAAAACGCCTATAATCTTGCAAGAGATCAAGACTTTCATTCCTTCCACACTTCGATTGAAAGTAAGCGAGCGATAAAGTATTTACAATTGGGAAAACCAACTGAGACTGCAGTTTATAAAATAGAAACAGGGGCTTACCAATTTTTCTTAAATTAACTTGGATGATTGGGTATTGTTGCTGTCAGCATTTTTCTTACCTTCTTTCTCACGTTTATACTGAAAGAAAACTTTTTTCAAGTTATCTGTTTTATTTTCTATATAACTAGCAATTATGCAGCCTTTAAAAGATTATTCAAAATACTTACTCTTCATTTATAAAGGAACATGAAGCAAGATTATATAATGTTTTATCATAATTTAATTTTAATGGTCAATTTAGTGGTTTTAATATTTCAGGTTTTTGAAGGAATACTCAGAGTAAGTGGTTTATACTTGAAACTTTATGATGTTGGTGAAATCAGCTATCTTACATGGAAAAGAAAATTTCAGTGCAGCAAAAATGAAGACCGTAGACAAGAGTTGTTAAATAACATTGATGAAACCTGTGAAACAATGGAAAACGAGTTGAGGCAATGGAAAGAAACTATAAATGGTAGAAGACACGAGTGCTATTCTTTAAACCATTTTACAATGAAACAGATTTTGAACTTGAGAAAAGAGTTAGCAAAAGCTTGCATTGGCCAGGTGGCGATCGATGAACTACCATTACAGACTTTTATGCTCCTGGAAACTGTCAACAAGAATGTTGATCCTTTGCTTCTTGCAGATGTTTTAAGAACAATGATACCTGAGAATTCGATATCTTTGACAGAAGAAGGTTTTAAAGATGAACAAAAATATTTTGCAAGCAACACAGACGGTGCGAGAAGTCTGACGGGAAATGTCGAAGAGGAAATAGATCTGATTCAGCCAAACATGGAAAGATGGAAGAATTTACTTGAAACTTTTACTAGTGCAAAAGAGACTCTTGAGGGTATGTCCATGGGATATTCTGAAGAATATTTACTAGCTGCTTTACAAGACTGCTGTCCAGGTACAATGGAAGACGATCTTGTTGCCTGGGTTGTCTCGGGCGAAAAGGATGAGGAAACTGTTATGATGTTGTGCGAAGAAGCTAAGAAAAACCCACGCCTGTCACATCTATTTAAAGATGCCTTCAGCCCAGAATTCCAGGATGTAAATGATGAAGAAACATTGTTGTATAGTACGACTACACCTGAAAGGTAAACTTTGCTTCTCTTTACTATACAGCGTCTATCAGAAAAAAGTAGATAATTTTGAAACGGCTCTTAATTTCACAAATCCGTTCATTTCATGAAATTTTAGTTGATAAATATAGATTGTTTGGGTACTTATAATGTAGAATAAACAAAACATTTTCGTACATATATATTTCCCAGAGCAGGGGGGCGGTGTTTTTTAGCAGCATTAAAAATAGCTTGCGCGGAGAAATTGAAAAGATGAAATTAAATGATTTTGACTTAATGGGCGAGAAATTTGTTATGTGTTGTGTGAAAGGCATTGGTGCCAAAAAATGAAAGTTTCAGCAGCTATTCAAAGACTTAAAATCGAGCAAATTTTCTGATATTTGGACCATTAATAAAACACATAACAAATTTTTCGCACATAAACTCAAAATGCGTTTTCACCTTTAAAAATTTTCCCGCGCAAGCTATTTTTAATGCTGCTAAAAAGGACACTCTCTGCTCTGGAAAATTTATCTTAACGATTTTTTTTGTTTATTCCACATTATAGATACCCAAACAATCTATATTTATCAAACATTTCAAGACATGCCACACCCTGTGTAGTTGGTTTTCTAAAGAATGGTACTAAAACTTTAATTGAAAACAAAAAAAATCCCTTCAAGGAAAACAAAGTGTGCAGCAAAGTTTATATCAAGTTTATATCTTGAAAGAATCGTTAATTACAATGAACATGGCTGAAATTTGACACATCTTAAGAGGCTATGTCTGTAATATTAACAAGCTTGGGGATGCAACTATCTGAAGAATATAAGGAGTTAGAATTCGATGTCTGTAAAGGCCGTTTTCCACTTCAAGCGTAACGTACCGACACGTATCGAAACAAATTTTAAATGTCAAAATTTAGTGAATGTTGATTGGTTAATACTTCCGTACTACCGCTAAAAAGTTGACTAGCGACGAACTTTTTATTTTGATACGCGAATCAACCGGAAGTACGTAAATTTGAAAACCCATCTTCAAGCTGCGCATGCTCACCGGTACGTTACGGTACGATACAGGCGAAGTGGAAAACGGCCTTAAAACACTGCATGCAATTATGAAATACTGCAAAATTTCAATTCTTCAAAATGACCATCACAAACTCGTCCTTTCATCTTGGGATTCTATTTTAATTCGAGGAAGTCGATGTCGAAAACCCTAATTTAAGATCAAGACATTAGCGCAAATGTTGGATATTATTATTGATACTGGTAGGGAAACTCTCCTAATCATGTCAATAGTGAAAGTATCAAATGAGCCTCCTCGGTTATGTCTCGGTCATTAAAACGATTAATTAGGCAGCTTCAAAATTCCCGAGACTTAATAAACTTTCATGTACTAAGAGAAAATGTAACTGTAAAAGAAAGAAAAGCATGCCGTGATGAATTTTACATGGGTAAAGTTGGGCATTTGAACACTTGGTGGAAGGAAATAAAAAAATTGAGTCGCATGTCTGAACAAACAACAAGACGTGTACAATGTCGATATTATACAATTTAGAAAAAATTCCTTTTTTCCGACAAAATTTCCCTACCACCCAAACGGTGGAAAAAATCAAGAAAATTCAGAGAAATTGTATCATAGACCCTACGAGAAATCAAGTATGGTCTATAGCATAGGCTAGGTTATCGTTCGATTTCACGACGTCACGTAATCCATGATTATTACTAGTAATAAAAGTATTTCTATTGATGTTTAGAAAGATAACCATACATAGATGCGAAATCATGGATATGTGCACCTACCGTTATACCTTCTATATATTGGATTCTGGGCAAAGACGTCAATATCGATATTTATTATATAAACATAAGTGTTATATAGAGTTTTTGGCCACTCAGAAAAATCGTATTAAACACACGTAAAAAATACGATATTTTTGCGTGTGAAAATATCATTTTTGCAAGCCAATCAAAAAGTGCGTAGGAAATATGTTTGACCAGTCAGAGAACTTGTTGTAAAACGCATTAATTGCCACGGATATTTTATTGTTTTTCAATTTTGCCTTTTTGGCTTACAAAAAGTTTTTTGTCAAAACATTTTTTATTCGTTTGAAACTGTTCAATTAATGTATAGCTTGAGTTTTATGACTGTCGAATAGGATTAATGTAATGATTGTGGTAATCATATACATTCGTGATGGTAAGATATACACTGTATAGATTGAGTTCTGAAACATTGCCTGCTTGGATTTTTGCACGAAATCATGCCCTCCCTCAGGCTATACTGCCGCGTCACATGCCCGTCAATAAAATGACTGACGTTGCGCCTCCCTGTATGTATATTGAAAACGAGGAAGAAAACCACATAGCATTAAACATAAACACTTGTACAAGAGACAAAGTGAAAAAATTTATGGCTACCATATTCTTAAGTAAATAAATTTAATGTCAACAATATATGGGTTCTTCAAGTTTTTTCTCTTTTCGTATTCATATTGTTTGAAATTTAGCAACATGTTTGATCACGCAAAACCACTGATCTTATTTACGAGACCTTAGCAAGATATTTTTTTAGTGTGAACATCCCTGTATGTAAAGATATATGCATTTACTCTCTCCGGTCCGTATAATCCCAGGTCCATAACGTAAACGGAGCCTTCTGATTGGTCGACGAGAGGTACCGAGGAGTGAAGATAATTTTCAAACTCAAAAAACAATCCAAAAAGCTGAAAAGTCCTCCTTCAGTGGATTTAATGTCAAACCCGAAATGTACTTTTTTCCCGACCTAAATGCGAAAAAACAAGTATTTCTTTGACGTATGAGTATCGAAGAATCAGTGCCAAATGTTTAGTTTTAAAAGCGCAGCATATATCCAGCTATATTTCGAAAAATATACGTTAAAATACAAACCCTTGGATCAAAGACTTACCCTGAAACATAAAAAAATTTAAAAATACCTCAAACCGCAGTTTAATAAATTAAACATGATTTGTAGACTCATTTTAGTCATATCATGAATAATTTTTTATAAATGCTGTCATTGACATTGTTGTCAGCAAGTACAATTTGTTGCTGCGTGTCGAAAGAACATTTTTGAAGCATCTTATTAGTCTAAAACGATCAGAAAAATAAATAGTTTACCTAGTTATTGTCTTGATGAGTAGGAAAGCATTTATTGCATCAAAAATATAAAGGGTTTTATCGTGTCGTTTTAGCAATATGTTATGCATACTTGGACTCAAGTATTTTAAAATAAACGAACACAACTGATTTAAAATCTAGTTTACCACACTGGAGTTTTTTATGAATTTAATATAAGCATCTGCAAAAAAATAAATAAGTTACTTACCGTTAAGGTCGGCTCGTATTTGAAAAATGTTTTCCCTCGGCCTCAGAAGCGACCTTCGGTCTGTACGGACCTTCCAGCCGTTAATATATATATATATATATATATATATATATATATATATATATATATATATATATATATATATATATATATATATATATATATATATATATATATATATATATATATATATATATATATATATATATATATATATATATATGTGTATATATATATATATATATATATATATATATATATATATATATCAATACGGAAAAAATGTTTTATATTGATTTTATAATATAGCATGCACAAAGAAATGACATAAAAAAAATTTTCCGACGTTCCGTCTTGACATTGAGTTATATCAACACGGCTCTTAACCAATCAGCGTTGAGAATTTACAAATGCTATATTATAAATAATAAATATTTACTACATGCAAGCAAACTGCTAAATTAAATATAGTTTTATCATGACCTTATATGGAAACGCTGCAGTGTCATTCTGCAGTTTTTTATTGGCATATTAATATCAGAATGATTTGTTGATTTCATATGAGAAGCAACGGAAAGTTTATTAAAGCTAATACACAGTGTGTTTTATCGATATATTTTTGAAGTCATAAAACACAAAAAGAAATATTATATGATAGTATTAAATTATCACTAAATAGACTGACACTCACAATTTGAATAATAATTAGCATGGAATCAGTGTAAAAGACGGAACGAATAATTATAACAAACAATCAATCAGAGACCAATTTTCGCGCTTCTTCCCCAGAACCTCACTAGCTTCCAGACAGAATGGCAGGCTCGGGGAAAGAGTTTGTCCCAATTTGAGACACTTCGAGGTGGCGGTTAGCCACGTTAATGACTTTAATTATCGCGACGATAACATAATTTATTAAAATTAACTTTCATGTAGAGAACTGTATATATAAGAAATAGGAAACATTATACGTAAAAACGTATTTCGGATAGGTCCAGGAGTACGTCAAGAATTCGAACTATACAGAGTGTATAAAAAAACAAGTACATGCATGGTCTTGAAATGTCACCTAAACTGAAAATTCCGCAACATTTGTGACAAATTTATGTTAGTATGGGTAGTTTGGGGTCTTCTGATATCTCTATCACAAAATTAATCTGAAAAGTAACTTTTCGAGTTTCGTGGGTTATTTCCAAAATCACTTTAGTTATATATAGACATGACTTGTGCACAAAGATGTCAGGTTTAAACAGATTTCCATCTCTTAATTAAGCAGGTTTTGCCTTATAACAGCCTTAATGAATAAATTTTTTTGTGCTTTTAGTAGATCTGTCGACAGCATGTAAGCTAATGCGTATAACAGTTTACTACACAACAATGGGAACTATATATCGCTTACTTGAAGAGCAGGACGTTTAAAATTGAGACGTGTACTTAGTAAAATTAACTTGTCAAAATTGCCAAATTTTTAAGTTGGCCAGTCGAGCAAGCAACAACCGAGGTTTCGGCAAAGCGGGCCTGCTCGATAGTTCTCATGTATTCGTAATTTTGAAAGCAGATGTGATAAGTGTACTGTACGAAGCGGGTCACTTTGAGTTAACTAGATTGACTGAGCCAACTTGATTAACCAAATCAACTCAAATAACGGAGCCAACTTGATTAACCATGCAAATCAACTTGATTAACTGGGTCAACTAGATTAACCGTGTCGACTCGGTTAATTAACCAAATCAACTCAAATAACGGTGCCAACTTGATTAACCAAATCAACTAGATTAGCCAGGTCAACTCGATTAACCGGCCCAACATTTATATACCACAATTTTGTGAATTGTAATAGTGAGGAGTTATATGCCAGAGACGGCTACATATAAATTTAGCTGTGACTGTAAATCCCAAGATGTTATTAAAATTTTGCTTAAAAAGCTAGTGCTTACCAGTCTGAGTATATTAGTAGTCTTGATTTCATTCAACACTCACAGAAAATGTCTGGCTCGTATATGGTGCATGTGTGTTGTATGTATTAGCATGCACTTTTTCGCCCGTCGCATGTATAGAACTGATGCTGTTCTTGCAGTGGAGAACCTTAATAAGGCTGTCAAACTCATTACGAATTCATCAAGTGAGCATGCACCGCCCCCACGTCTTCTCATTACCACATATAAATAAACGTCCATGCATGTATAAATTAAATTCAGTTTGTGCTTGCATCTCGCTTCAGAGAAATGAGAAGTTGATGATATTCCAGAAATCGTTAGTTACACTTAAGCAATAAAGTGATTTAAGAATCAATCACTAAAATTAACTTGGTCTTGTTATGTATTTAGCAAGACAAATGGCCGGTTATGGCCATGTTAACGGGGTATAGCCATGTTAACGGGGTGGCCGTACTAACGGGCTATCTTTATAAGGAAATGTGTTGTCTTGGTGGTATTCGTGGACAAAAGCAAGTAATACCGTAATAAAGTGACCATCTTAACGAGGTGGTCCGTAAGACGGAGTTTTTAAAATGCTTATATCAAACAATTAATTTGAACATAATAGTCAACATGTTGACTATAGCTATAAAAAGTCATACAGTATATCATGCCGTTCTCTCATAATAGAATCTAACAATTGTCACAAAATCCGGTTCCGAGCGTTCTTCTGTGCATGATAGTTGTTTCCACGCCCTATGTTTACACTTATATTGTGAGAACAGAGTGGGATACTTATAATAGTCTTAGTCATTTAAATTAAAATACTGTTTTCGAATTGTTTCATTGAACGCTGCGGTTAGCAACAAAAAGTATCCATCTGGAGATTAATATTTAATTGAGTGCTGCCATGATTTGTGTGAGAAATATCGATCGAGTATATATACCTATACAAAAAGATTAAAAACATTTTGAAGCGAAAGTGAAAAGATTTAAAACGTTTTAATCCTTGGAATGAGGCGCTTCACCAGATGATTAGGTCATCTGCTTTCCCACAATGCCTTGTCCTTTCTTAACGTTCTGTTATAATAGCGTTGCTGGTTGCTTGCTATATACTGTATTAATTAACCGCACGTCAACTTGCGAAGAATGTTGTAACTCCACATTGTGATTACAAGTGATTAATTGCATGTTGTGTTCCTTTTCCTCGACGCTTAGCCTGTCATCGCACCATGGGCATGGTCTAGCCAATGACAAAGAAGTTCATTTATTGCTGCTGGTCGTAATCATTCCAAAGTTCTCTGATGGTACGTTAACTACAAAAACAGGGTTTTTTTGTGTTACGTTCACCACAAAAGTTTTAGCCAGTGCCCTTTTCATATTTAATAATTTGTTATTTTGTGACGTCGCCGTGGTTGAAGTTTTCAGAAGAATGGAGTGCTGATGAGCTGGTTTTGTTTTAAAATGTGATAAGTGTATACTTTTATACCAAACACGAAAGGGGTTAGGGTTTGCGATTCGTGCCTACTGGACATTATAACCGCCAAAAATATGATATATACTGTTGGGTTTTTTTTGAAAACCTTATTGTGTAATGTTACACAAGATTTCAACTCTACTCCAAATACATAAAACAAACCTGCGTTGTCAACATCATGCAAGCACATGTTTGTCTTCATGTCAATTTTTACGTCACACAGCAAACTAGAACGATGCTCTACCGTCTGAGCTACAAGGTCAAGCTGAGAACGACTTGTTAAGTTATGATGTTAGTTGCATTTCGGAGGTTAGTCCTTCAATGCGTAAAGCCAGCTATTAGTCTGGCAATGTATATATGTGAATGTTGTGGTTTCCCACGTTTACGATTCCACTCGTGTAACGTTATGTAGTGGTTTTTGAGTTGTTTTCATACGAGTGTATACCAAACCGGGCAAGCAGAAAATTCTACTTGACCGCGGCTGGGATTCGAACCCGCGACCTTCGTATTTCTAGAACGATGCTCTACCGTCTGAGCTGCAAGGTCATGCTGAGAACGACTTGTTAAGTTATGATGTTAGTTGCATTTCGGAGGTTAGTCCTTCAATGCGTAAAGCCAGCTATTAGTCTGGCAATGTTGTATGTGAATGTTGTGGTTTTCCACGTTTACGATTCCACTCGTGTAAAGTTATGTAGTGGTTTTTGAGTTGTTTTCATACGAGTGTATACCAAACCGGGCAAGCAGAAAATTCTACTTGACCGCGGCTGGGATTCGAACCCGCGACCTTCGCATTTCTAGAACGATGCTCTACCGTCTGAGCTACAAGGTCAAGCTGATATATATATATATATATATATATATATATATATATATATATATATATATATATATATATATATATATAGCTTAAGTTTTTGGTTTACGAAACACAAACAGTGCTCAATGCCATATAGATAGAGCGTAATAT
>CACRXK020015654.1:0-12031 GCA_902702795.2 Paramuricea clavata
AATTATACAAAAGAATACAAAATTTGCAAACTTTGAAAGGCTATATTTTCTACATATTTTACAACATTTTGCAACCAAACTTTGGAATTTTAGTAATTTAAAGCCCCGTTTACACTACGCTCAATTTTTGGTACGGCACGGATAAAATTGGTACCCGTACCACTTTTTTTGTTCTTTTTTTGTACCAAAAAGTGGTACGGTACCAAAAATTGAGCGTAGTGTAAACGGGGCTTAGCTAAATAGGTAGTCCAAGAACCAAAAAAGTGGTACGGGTACCAATTTTATCCGTGCCGTACCAAAATTGAGCGTAGTGTAAACGGGGCTTTAGTATGCCCTTCCCGGGAATATACTTTTTTTGCTAAGATAAAAAATTAGTCTATAATGGGAATCTATTGGTCCCCATTACCTATTTTTCTTTCTCTAAAATAAACAGCTAGAGTTTTTGTTTCTCTAAATAAAGATAAAGAGCTAGAGGGGGTGCAAAATTTATGTTCTTGTTTTGCCTGTTAGGGGGGGGGGCTTTGAAAATTTTACTTGTCTTAAGAGGGGGGCAACGAAAAAATATTACATCTGTAGAGTTTCTCCTCAGTCCCCCCCTGTACAATAAATAATGAGCGGTCCCTAACCTGCAATGCAATGCGACGCATGCCAGCAGCGGAACTGCCAACTCACCCGACATAGTCGGGAATCTCCCGGTATAAACCTGTGATCTGCCAATCTCGTACCCAGAGCAATGCCTGAGCGCGGGCTAGGATGGCATTGGCTCTGGGGAAATAGAATTATTCCTGTGCTGTGATTGGTTTAACATTTATTAATAGTACGAGATTATTAGTAGTATTAATGGTACGAGATTTGTGATCTGCCGGCCTCCCGGTAGTGAAAAATTTCTCCCCGTATTGGCAACTGGCAACTTGTCGATCTTATTTAATTTTCTCGAGAAATATCTACGCGCGGCTGCATAGGAGACAAATAAAAGGAAAAAATTTAGATTCTATAACGTTCGGAAAGTCGAAATTGAAGTATTTATTTGTTAAAACACGTCTTCATGTCTTATTCTCGGCAGTCCAAGATAGTGCCCAATTTAACATTAGACAAGGGGCGTCTTGTGCTGCGAGTGTATAGCTAGGAGTTTGAACGAGCCACTGATCTGACTGCTCTAGCTAATGAAAAGTGATGAATGATGGCTTTTCTCCTTCTAAACAGCCAATTCTCCCGCGAAATTAAGTGTTTAAATAAGAATTCTCCCTAGTATATTAGTTGCCAAGGTTGGCAGGTCTGCAGCAGTTTTATTTTTTCAATATTTACGCTCGCATTGTGCATCCAAAAACCAAATGCATGAATTTGTTTGTTAACTCCGCTGAGCTTATGTCAACTGGATTGTCATTCACGGCCTTGGTGCTCCTCAGTGTCGTGGCGTTTTTATTACATGAACAACTGATTGCCAATAATGAGTAACGGTGACCATATTTAAAATTTCATTTTCTTGTATGCCCAATAAATATATGTCATCGCGTCTCATTTTAATCACTCAAATAGGCAAGCAAAGGGTCGTATTATCGTGGATTGTGTGAATTTAAAACTTTGCCTTGCGTTTGATGAAGTCAAAAGCTTTTGCCTTTTGCATGCGTGGTAACAAAGATATTTTCTCGTCTTGAGTGTGTAAATATTATAACTCGACAGAGGAATTTTCGTCGATCAAATACGTTCAATTAAGGGACCGCTCATTATTTATTGTACAGGGGGGGACTGAGGAGAAACTCTACAGTTATAAAATTTTTTCGTTGCCCCCCTCTTAAGACAAGTAAAATTTTCAAAGCCCCCCCCCCCACAGGCAAAACAAGAACATAAATTTTGCCTCCCCCCCCTCTAGCTCTTTATCTTTATTTAAAGAAACAAAAACTCTAGCTGTTTATTTTAGAGAAAGAAAAATAGGTAATGGGGACCAATAGACATTCCCATTATAGACTAATTTTTTATCTTAGCAAAAAAAGTATATTCCCGGGAAGGGCATACTAAAGCCCCGTTTACACTACGCTCAATTTTTGGTACGGCACGGATAAAATTGGTACCCGTACCACTTTTTTGGTTCTTGGACTACCTATTTAGCTAAGCCCCGTTTACACTACGCTCAATTTTTGGTACCTTACCACTTTTTGGTTCTTGGACTACCTAAATAGGTAGTCCAAGAACAAAAAAAGTGGTACGGGTACCAATTTTATCTGTGCCGTATCAAAAATTGAGCGTAGTGTAAACGGGGCTTTAAATTACTAAAATTCCAAAGTTTGGTTGCAAAATGTTGTAAAATATGTAGAAAATATAGCCTTTCAAAGTTTGCAAATTTTGTATTCTTTTGTATAATTGCAATTTTCGCATGCAATACAAAAGTGTACAAAATTGCAAACTTTTCAAGGCTATATTTTCCGTATTTTGCAACAATTCGCAACCAAACTTTGCAATAATTTACTTATTTTAGTATGCTCTTTCTAGCTGTGGTGATTTATTTGCATCAAGGCCGGATTTTGAGGGAAGTGTGGAGAGGTGCGCACCTCCCCAGAGATCATTTTGCACCTCCCCTGAGAATTTTTCCACCTCTCTTGAAAGGTCATGCACTTCCCCTTGGGAAAGTTTCAATGATGGAACAAAGTGAAAATGTGATGGTTGCTTAAGATCTACATTTTGTGACGTAAGAAAGTTTTCTCTGTAAAATTGAAACAGTGATAGCCATGTCAAGCACCCTTATAATGCAATGTTTTGAAAGAAACAGTGTAGCAATTGTAATGAAGGGCAAGATTGGAGTCATACATTCATAATTCATTAATACACTGGTACATATGTACCCTACATGCATACCTCACCTCGTTGATACTGGCCTCTTCTACAATAAGCCCTAACTTTCCATGGTAGTTGTGAGCTAGACCGCTGCACCACCTCTCCTAAAATTTTTGTCCACCTCCCCCACTATTTTCACCCAAATCCGGCCTTGATTTGCATCTCTTTGCCTAGTTCTAAAATTAGTCTATAATGGGAATTGTCTATTTACATGAACATGAGAGACTTTTTATTTGACTTCCATTTATGAATATTAAAGTCTATAAATATTGTTATTTGTTGTTAAGTTGTTTTGTGATACATTTTTAAAACTACTGTTTTTTCAAACTGGTAAATATTTTCAAAGCCCCCCTTCTTTCGTCTCCCTGTATTTTTTCAAAGCCCCCCCTTTCAGGTTTTGAAAAATTTGAAGACCACCCCAGTTTCTCCTCAATCCCCCCCTGTACAATAAATAATGAGCGGTCCCTAAGGAATGAACATTTAAGATATTCCCCGCAAATGATGATTGATGACTGCTTATGTCCGGAATCTTTAACATACATTTCCAATTATTCGACATATATGTCAAATTACATGTAAAGGTAATTCACGCCATAGAAACTAAGTAATTTGCGCAATAAAATGTTTTTTATTAATTATCCAATATACAACTCGTCACATTGGTATGATAAGTAAATCAAACAAATGAATGTCTTAATGCAATTATTATTAAATGACATATGACACGAGATGACTTTTCACCACTAATAATATGCCGTATTACTTACACGATAGATTCTTTGCTGTATAATCTGTATGGAACTTGCAGAAAGTCTGTAAAAAAAGCTATGTTAATTAAAATAAGATAAATCTGGTTCTATTATAATAACGCTTATACTGTTCAGAAAATATGTGGCTCGGCATGTATAAGCCTACTTTTTCCCGCATTCTTGTGTGTATAATCATTGTCGTCCGGTGTGTTTGCTCATCTGAAGACAAGATATTTCCAACACAAGGTATGAAATCAACGTCCAAAGCCAATGCTACGAATTCAAAGGTAAGTGAGCTTTTGTGCTTATTTGCTGATACACTCATAGATTTTCTATTTGCCGTTTTGAAATGTATGCGTGCTCCTTGAGCCAAATAATGCATTTTATGGACATTAAGAACAGCAATGTTGGATTATAGGAAATAAATGCAGACCTCTCAACTCTCACGCATTCGGCGTGAGTCTCACGCAATTCGCTTCAGTCTCACGCTCTCACGCCAGACCTCTCAATTCTCACGCATTCGGCGTGAGTCTCACGCAATTCGCTTCAGTCTCACGCTCTCTCTCACGCCACGTTTAGTAAATCTAACGCATAAAAATTTTGGCATATCCGCATAGGCGTACCGGGCGAGTTTTTGGGCAGTCGGGCAATATTCGATCAACAGTCGGGCAATTTTGGGTTGCAATAAAAGAAATGTGACAAATTCTGTAAATTTTGTCTAAACTTAAGTCAATTTTTTGGCAAATTTTGTGATTTTTCGAAAATTTTGTGTATGTTCCGAAAAATATTGGTTGTCCGGAAAATTTTTTTGACCCCTAAAATGGTATACTGACCGAAATTTTCTTGTCAGGGGCCTATAAAGTTACATTTTTCGCAGCTGTTCCTGGTTAGAAATCGATCTATTTCTTTCATTGTATATATACGTCTATATGAATGACGAATGTATAACAGAATGTAACCGGTCTAGAGCAGTCTTGCATTGGGGAGGACTTGTGGGCAGGAAAATTTTGGCCATTTGTCCGCCCGCGCGCAGTTCTTCCGTCCTAATTTTTCCGCCCGCAAGTCCTCCCCACAAAAACGTCTTTACGCAGGCTATGCCCAATATTTTTTAAAAACTTAACAGCTTTATTTGCCACGAATGCAAATAGCCAGCACATAACTAGCACATAATAACACAAGAATAACAATATGTAAAAACGTGGTAAAAATGGTGAAGCACAAACGTGTGGTATTGTAAAAGAAGCCTTTATTATTGCATAAGTCTAGCTTATATACCGATTAGTGATTAACATATTTACAAAGGATTAACATACATATTATGCTAATATACTACATTCCTTCCCTTCTTTAGATACCTAGCTACATTTAAATTGTAATCTAACTATGTCAATTTTTTTTTAAATATTTGCCTTTATTAAAATGTTACTAATTGTATACTGTTCGAGATCCTAACTAACAATTATTGAGCAGAAACTATATTATGAGTTATTAAGCAGAAACTATAAGTTCATTTAGCAATCTATATCATATAGCTCTAACTATAAGTTCATTTAGCAACCTATAACATATAGTCTCTGTATATGGTGTCCTTGGTAGCCTTTCTAATTCGGCTAGAAGGTCTTAATGGGCGACACTCTTCATCCCTCCTTGACTACTGTACTTCTTTCCTTCCAGTTTCAGTTCCTTCCCGTTGATCATGTGACATCTCTCTAGTTATTTCATCATCCTCTGTATCCAAATCTCATTCCTTACAATCATTAATCTTCTTCATTTTCGATGCATCTCTAGCCATGGTTTGTCCAAATTCATTCCGGACAGTTATTATCGTACCTTTAGTCTTAATTACAACATACTTCATATTTCGATATGAAGTAGTGACTTATTTCTCCTCCTTTGGGGTACCAAAACAAAATCACCAATCTGTACCTTATGATCTTTCACATATCGCTTACTATCTGCATATCTCTTCATTACTTGTTTTTTTTTTCTGATCATACTCTCTTACTTCCTTATCATGATGATAAGGAGTGACGGGTTTCATGGTCGGGATCTTTGTCTTGAAATTTCTATTAGGGAGCATCAAATCTGCAGGTGGTTTCCCCCCGTCGTTTGATGTGGTGTTGCCCGATAATTGCGCAAGAAGACCTTTAATTCTTGTCTCTAGATTCCTTTTTTTGCCATTGCTGTTTGCACCGTCTTTGTTATATTCTTAATAAATCTTTCCGCCTGGCCATTCACTTTCGGTTCTGCTGGTGTAATATTCCTTACTTGAAATCCACATTCCGCCGCATAATCCCTGAATTCCTGTGATCGAAACAGTGGTCCATTATCTGCCATAATCTCCGAGGGGTACCCAAATTCGGAATAAATTCTTTCCAACTTGGGTATGACCGACCTTGCTGCCGTAGAATTCACCACTTCGATGAATATCCATCTTGCGTACTTGCAAGTAACTAGAAGCAGGTACTCTCCAGTCGGCAGTGGCCCGTAGAAATCAGCAGCTATCTTCTCCATCCTTTCATTGGGCAATGGGGTCATCTTTAATGGCATTCTGGCGGTCTGTGGAGTTGCAATTAGACATAGCCTGCATCCACGAATAATTCTTTCAGTCATATGTCCATTCCTGGAAACCACAGTCTACTTCTCAAGTAATTCTTAGTCTTGGTTATTCCTTGATGGCCCTCATGCGCAATCTCTACTACCTTCTCTTGGAGTTTCTCAGGCACTACCAGTCGCTCTGCCCTTAGTAACACACCGTCTATCACCGATAGCTCAGACATCACACTTGCATACGCTTTTACTCCCACCTCTTTACCAAGAGGTTCTTGCTGCTTAACTGAATACACAACTTTTTGCAAAATCTCATCTTCCTGTGTTTCACGTTTGACATCATCCAATGCCACTGTTCTCGTATTCTTTGACCCTATTACCATATTAACGTAATCTTCTATTTCCTGATGTTCCTCTGAAGCCAATGTCTCAGGATGCCTGGAACTCCAGTCAGCTGGATTAGACTTACCCGGTCGATACCTGACTACAAAATCAAATCCCATTAGTGTCACTCGCATTCTTTCTATTCGAAGTGGCGCATTCTTGAGTGGCTTATTTAATAAACTAACCAAGAGTTGATGATCCGTTATAAGGTCGAATCTGCCTCCTATAAGATACTGTTGATTTTTTTCAACTGCCCAGGTCGCTGCCAAACACTCCCGCTCTATCTGTGAATAACGTTTTTCTACTTCAGTACATGCCCTGCTGGTGTACGCTCCTGGACGAAATTTCTTCACCACAGGATCTTTCTGTTATAGAATTGCTCCAATTCCATTCTGCGACCCATCGACAACTAATTAAGTCTCTCGACCAGGCACGAAATATGCTAAGGTTGTCTCACTAGAAAGGTGTTCTTTTAATTCCTCAAACGCTTTTTGATGCTTGTCAGTCCATCAGTATTCCTTCTCGACCAGCAAATCTCTCAACCTCGCCGTCTTTTCTGAATAATGGGGAATGAATGGAGAGCTGTAGCCTGCCATCCCTAGAAATGACCTCAATTCGCTGACGTTTGCTGGCGGTTCAGCATTCTTCAAAGTCTCAACTTTCCTCGGGTCGGGCTTCATCCCATTTCCCGAGAATACATATCCGTAATAAGTTACTTCAGGTAGGTTGAACTCACATTTCTCAGGACCCAATCTTATGTCTCTTTCTCTACATCTCTTTAACGTCTCTTCTACATTATGATCATGCTCTTCTTCATGCTTGCCATATACCAATATGTCATCACTTATATTCAATACTCCCTCTAGTCCTTCCAAGGCTTCGCTAATTTCCTTCTGGAATGTTTCAGCAGCCGATTTTGTACCATAATTCATACGCGTAAACCGTCGAGGTCCACGTGGGGTATGATGCGATGTGATATCTCTACTATCCGGATTTAGGACCATGTTTAAATATCCTCTGTGAATATCAAGCTTCGTGAACCTAGTAGCACCAGCCTTCTGCAACTTACGTCGAACTTCTAATATAGTCGTGATGTGGCACTTCGTTGTACGGATTGCCTTGTTCGGACATCTCATGTCGACGCTAGGTCTCACTTCCATGTCTTTAATATCCTGTCCGGGCTTAAACTTCTTGGGTGTCACGACCAAATTGGACAGCCATGTCGTCGGCTGGTCTTCTGGAATTTTCTCAATTATGGGCCCTGTTTCTGTTGCATTGCTGTCCTCCCATTTATCCAATTCTTTGATGAGTTTGTCTTCCAGATGTATTGGCGGTAAGCGATATGGCTGTGCTACTGGTCTCACTGCTGGATCAACTTGTATCTTAACACATTTTATCTTCCCACGTTTATCTTTTAGTGTACCGATACCACTAAACCGGTCCTCGTACTCCTCAAGCACATCTTGAAGCTTTGGACTCCGTCCCTTCTTCGTTTGCGCTATGCTATATACCGCCCACTCAGCTATATGAAATGTTATGATCCCTAGCTTCTCAGCTACACTTTACTCAAGAACATCTTTTTTGTCCTTCTGTAGTATCAACCACATAAACTATTTCTTCTATCTGTCTATCATTATATTCGATCTTTGCTCTAAATTTACCCAGTAGATTTAGTGGATTATCAAAGCCATACGGTGTAAGTTTTACACCTGTTCTATTAAGGGAAATATCTTGATTCTTGTTAAAATCTAAGTATGTTTGTTTGGTCATAATCACGCTACTAGAACCAGTATCGATACTAAAGTCAACACGTTTCTCTTCGACCTTAACAATTACTCTCTCATGCGTGCGAGAGCCTATTTCATATACATGCCCGACAGTTCCTTCATCACTGTCCGACGACTCTGAACTCTGAAGATTCACACAACCGCCATGTTGCTTTTACAGTTTTCTTCGAATCCTTAAATTTTTCTTCCTTACAACATCGAGCAAAATGATTTTTCTGCACACACTTACGACATTCTTTTCCCCATGCTGGACAACTTGTTGGTCCCTTGGGACGTGGCCAATCAAACCCACAAAATTTACATTTCCTATTAGTATCAAACATTGCCTTTTGATTCTTTTCTAAGTCAAACTTAGCGATGTATTTTCCATAACGACTCTTAACCGTGAAAGCCGGTTCCGATTTAAAAGTTATTTCCCGCCCCGCAGTGTCTGTATTACCAATCATTTCTCTGTCATGTTGTTTCATACTTTCACGACTACGGCCTTTAGCTAATACATCGTCAAGGTTGGGTACCCCGCTTCGCGATAAACAATATTCACGAATGTTAACGCTAGTTGTACCTCTAGTTATAGTCACACCAATCATTAAATCATTTAAGCTATACTTATCTTTCATAGTATCCCAATTGATTCTTTGATGTTTCTTTCTAACTCTCATCACAAAATCATCGATTCCTTCGCGTTCGTCTTGCTTCATATCCATCGCTTGTGATATTAAGAAAACCAGCGGCTCATCTCGCAATAGATCGATCTTGCTTAAGTTCGTTTACCAAATCAACGTAACCAGTCCCTGTATCACTCAATGTGCCAACTTTGTTTCTTACTTCAGCTCCTGCGACAGCCAACAGTGCTTTACGCTTTTTAACTCCATCATCTTTCTCCGGCCAGTCTATTAGCTCGAATTTCGCTTCAACATCCTCTAGCCATTCAAGAAATCTAGGACCTCTATCTTCTGCCGGCAACCATTGGAAAGGGCTTATCCAATTTGCCGTAAATAAACTCTCCATGCATGTGGATTGTCGTCGCCATTGTAAAAGAAGCCTTGCATAAGTCTAGCTTATATACCGATTAGTAATTAACATATTTACAAAGGATTAACATACATATTATGCTAATATACTACAAAACGGACTATAGGTCCCATGCATAGTGCTCACCATTAATTAGTCAAGCCAGTACAGACAAAACAACACATTAATATCGAATAGAAAAAAAGATGGGAAAGGAAAGCAAGCAGTAAGGTAGATTAAGTGAGAGGAGAGAAGAACGACTGATTTGAAAGATATTATTCAGTCGTGATCAACGAGTGTGAGCTACACCTGTAGGTAAGTCAGGAGTTGCAGCAACCTCGTTCCCAGGGCTTTTCCCTTTTTGTCACGGCACTGCCTCTTTAAATAAGGAAGCGTATATACTGTTTTTTGAATACACTATCACTGGTTTTAATAAACTATTAGCATACAATAGCATACAGTAAAACCAGCGAAAATGACAAAAAGGGAAAAGCCCTGGGAACGAGGTTGGAGTTGCAGTAAAATATGCATAATACTTAATTTAACCAAGATTTTCGCTGGTTTTACTGTATGCTAGTAGTTTATTAAAACCAGTGATAGTGTATTCTAACAGTATATGCGCTTCCTTATTTGAAGAAGAGTACTGCAGACTGGTAGCAGAGCCACACACAGGGCATTTTTTAACTATAACTACTGGGGCATTTGCCCCAGTAGGCCCTTTGCTTGCCCCAGTAGTGAAGCATGATTTTCTGATGAGCTGGGCCCTTTTGATCATTATACACAGCCAGAAATCTCACAGGCCTGTCGCAAGCTGTTGATTTTACTGGCTTGCGGCAAGTTGTCAACAAGTCGCGACAGGTCTGTTGGTTTCGTCAGGCGGTAACAGGCTTGCGGTAACAGGTCTGTCGCAAGCTGTTGACAACAGAGCCGTAGCGACTTGTTGAAACAACCCGCTACAAACCTGTTACTAACAAGAGATAACAGGTTTGATAGAACAACTTGCAGCAAGTCTGTTGAAATCAACAGGTCTGTTCCAACCTGTTCCAACAGACCTGTCGCGAGTTGTTTTTGTCAAGTCTGCAGCACAGAGTAAGGATATACAGAGGCGGAACTCGAGGCAAAGTGTTCAGGAAAAAGATAGGGAAATGCAAAATTTTGGCAGTAGAACGGCGATTTTAAGCGCAGAAACCGATCAATCTTCATTTTGTGCACGAATTTTGCAAATAAATGGCACACTGCGTCTTCTTAGCAAAAGGGAATTGAATGAATACCATTTTTAACGGCGAAAATGAGAAAAGACACCGAAGGCGTGAGAATTTCTGGCAATCTGAAGATTCGATTCTGTAGATCTGAACTCCAGCTGGAGAATATATTTGTGAAATTAGTTGCACAGAAAGTATTAAAAACATAGGTAGTTTAACTTTTAATTTTTGCTCACAAATCCCAAAGCTACATGCATGGAACCTGATGGATGTGTTTCAAATAAGCACCTATGCTTTCTTATTAATGTAAAAGACAGGAAAGCAATACGTTTGGCCCGCATTAATTTTATAGCGAAATGGGAATCTGCTTCTTGGCAGAACATCACAAGCACCGAGATTGTATATTGTATTTACCATTTTTTTCTTTGTATTTAGCCTATAAACGTATATCTTTTTACATAAAAATAACCACTTACCATTTATCTTTCAAATTTGAGTCCCAAAATGAAGATCGGTTGAGCAACTTCGCAAAAATATTTATTTTTCTACTTTCGAACGGTGTTTTTCCTATGCTTTTGACTGAAAACACGACGAATGACACTTGCCAGAGCAATTTGCGTGGCGTGTGGAAATGACGTGGCACGGGGACACAAAGAACAAAGGAATCGCCGCGAGTTCCGCCTCTGTATACTCTGTGATCATACGCCAATACGCCATGACACATTTCCTGTATGCCCAAATATAGACTGTCGCTAAAGCTTGACGACGGACGGCGGAAGACGGACTGCGGACTTGCTGCAAGACATTTGCAGACTTGCTGCAAGTTAATAACAAATCCATTTGACTTGTTCACAGCTATACAGACTTTGTTTATTGTTTGGCTAATTCGGCCGTGAAAATCAGTTTCCTCAATTATTATCGCTCTATACATGAATATTTAACAATGGATATGTTTGTATTTTAAATCAAAAGGATTATTTTGCAGTCAGCAGTCTATACAGCTATTTCGGATGAATAAAATTAGATGAGTTGAAATCGACAGCTGTAGAAAAATTCTCGCAAGTCGTAAAAATTTTATAAAAATGAAAATTTAGGAACAACTTGCTGACGTGTGCTATCGCGAGATTGTCTATTTGGCGTGGGTGGATGGGTCGTGCGTCGTGGGTCGTGCGTCGTGGGTCGTGCGTCAGTAAATCGCAAAAAAAATTTAAAACCGAACTATACCACTGAACTGCCAAAATTTTGCACAAATTTTTTTAGCTATGCCACATCTCTATTAACTATGGCCACATTGACAAAAATGCTGGTAGATTCGGTGGTTGATTACAGTAATTTAACTTGTAAAAGACATCGGTGACCTCCAAATTTAGGCTGTTGCGGCATATCGATATACCGATAATTATCGGGTTTTTTATAAATACCAGGGCCGTAGCAACCGGGGGGGCTGCAGCCCCCCCCCCAATAATTTGCTAATAATCATTCTTTTTTCAAAATCATGCAAACTTTATCATTTAATCTG
>CACRXK020015655.1:0-12031 GCA_902702795.2 Paramuricea clavata
TTTTTGCACATTGCAGCAAATAGTGCTATTCGGTCAAACGCAACATGCTGAGCACTAAGCTCCTGAGTTTCAGCTCCATTGGTCCAATAGTTCGTGAGATATGACAAATGTTGGAAAAAACTTATTTTTGCACATTGCTGCAAATAGTGCTATTCGGTCAAACGCAACATGCTGAGCACAACGCGCTGAGTTTCAGCTCGATTGGTCCAATAGTTCGTGAGATATGACAAAATGTTGGAAAAAACTTATTTTTGCACATTGCTGCAAAATAGTGCTATTCGGTCAAACGCAACTTGCTGAGCACAACGCGCCGAGTTTCAGCTCGATTGGTTCAATAGTTCGTGAGATATGACAAAATGTTGGAAA
The DNA here is from genome assembly GCA_902702795.2 of Paramuricea clavata. Classification (NCBI taxonomy): domain Eukaryota; kingdom Metazoa; phylum Cnidaria; class Anthozoa; order Malacalcyonacea; family Plexauridae; genus Paramuricea; species Paramuricea clavata. The sequence goes on from CACRXK020015655.1 coordinate 367, forward strand.
AAACTTATTTTTGCACATTGCAGCAAATAGCGCTATTCGGTCAAACGCAACCTGTTGAGCACAACGCGCTGAGTTGCAGCTCGATTGGTTCAATAGTTCGTGAGATATGACAAAATGTTGGAAAAAACTTGTTTTTGCACATTGCAGCAAATAGTGCTATTCCGTCAAGCGCAACCTGCTGAACACAACGCGCTGAGTTTCAGCTCGATTGGTTCAATATTTCGTGAGATATGACAAAATGTTGGAAAAAACTTATTTTTGCACATTGCAGCAAATAGCGTTATTCGGTCAAACGCAACCTGCTGAGCACAACGCGCTGAGTTTCAGCTCGATTGGTTCGATAGTTTGTGAGATATGACAAAATGTTGGAAAAAACTTATTTTTGCACATTGCAGCAAATAGCGCTATTCGGTCAAACGCAACCTGCTGAGCACAACGCGCTGACGTTCAGCTCGATTGGTTCAATAGTTCGTGAGATGTGACAAAATGTTAGAAAAAACTTATTTTTGCACATTGCAGCAAATAGCGCTATTCGGTCAAACGCAACCTGCAGAGCACAACGCGTTGCGTTTCAGCTCGATTGGTTCAATAGTTTGTGAGATATGACAAAATGTTGGAAAAAACTTATTTTTGCACATTGCAGCAAATAGCGCTATTCGGTCAAACGCAACCTGCTGAACACAACGCGCTGAGTTTCAGCTCGATTGGTTCAATAGTTCGTGAGATATGACAAAATGTTGGAAAAACTTATTTTTGCACATTGCAGCAAATAGTGCTATTCGGTCAAACGCAACCTGCTGAGCACAACGCGCTGAGTTTCAGCTCGATTGGGTTAATAGTTCGTGAGATATGACAAAATGTTGGGAAAAACTAATTTTTGCACATTGCAGCAAAAAGTGCTATTCGGTCAAACGCAACCTGCTGAGCACAACGCGCTGAGTTTCAGCTCGATTGGTTCAAAAGTTCGTGAGATATGACAAAATGTTGGAAAAAACTTATTTTTGCACATTGCAGCAAATAGTGCTATTCGGTCAAACGCAAACTGCTGAGCACAACGCGCGGAGTTTCAGCTCGATTGGTTCAATAGTTCGTGAGATATGACAAAATGTTGGAAAAAACTTATTTTTGCACATTGCAGCAAATAGTGTTATTCGGTCAAACGCAACCAGCTGAGCACAACGCGCTGAGTTTCAGCTCGATTGGTTCAATAGTTCGTGAGATATGACAAAATGTTGGAAAAAACTTATTTTTTGCACATTGCAGCAAATAGTGCTATTCCGTCAAACGCAACCTGCTGAGCACAACGCGCTGAGTTTCAGCTCGATTGGTTCAATAGTTCGAGAGATATGACAAAATGTTGGAAAAACCTTATTTTTGCCCATTGCAGCAAATGGTGTTATTCGATCAAACGCAACCTGCTGAGCACAACGCGCTGAGTTTCAGCTCGATTGGTTCAATAGTTCGTGAGATATGAAAATGTTGGAAAAAACTTATTTTTGCACATTGCTGCAAATAGTGCTATTGGTCAAACGCAACCTGCTGAGCACAACGCGCTGAGTTTCAGCTCGATTGGTTCAATAGTTCGTGAGATATGACAAAATGTTGGAAAAAACTTATTTTTGCACATGGCAGCAAATAGTGCTATTCGGTCAAACGCAACCTGCTGAGCACAACGCGCTGAGTTTCAGCTCGATTGGTTCAATAGTTCGTGAGATATGACAAAATGTTGGAAAAAACTTATTTTTGCACATTGCTGCAAATAGTGCTATTCGGTCAAACGCAACCTGCTGAGCACAACGCGCTGAGTTTCAGCTCGATTGGTTCAATAGTTCGTGAGATATGACAAAATGTTGGAAAAAACTTATTTTTGCACATTGCTGAAAATAGTGCTATTCGGTCAAACAGAACCTGCTGAGCACAACGCGCTGAGTTTCAGCTCGATTGGTTCAATAGTTCGTGAGATATGACAAAATGTTGGAAAAAACTTATTTTTGCACATTGCTGCAAATAGTGCTATTCGGTCAAACGCAACCTGCTGAGCACAACGCGCCGAGTTTCAGCTTGATTGGTTCAATAGTTCGTGAGATATGACAAAATGTTGGAAAAAACTTATTTTTGCACATTGCAGCTATTAGGTCAAACGCAACCTGCTGAGCACAACGCGCTGAGTTTCAGCTCGATTGGTTCAATAATTCGTGAGATATGACAAGATGTTGGAAAAAACTTATTTTTGCACATTGCAGCAAATAGTGCTATTCGGTCAAACGCAACCTGCTGAGCACAACGCGCTGAGTTGAAGCCTCGATTGGTAAAATAGTTCGTGAGATATGCCAAAATGTTGGAAAAAACTTATTTTTGCACATTGCAGCAAATAGTGCTATTCGGTCAAACGCAACCTGTTGAGCACAACGCGCTGAGTTTCAGCTCGATTAGTTCAATAGTTCGTGAGATATGACAAAATGTTGGAAAAAACTTATTTTTGGACATTGCAGCAAATAGTGCTATTCGGTTAAACGCAACCTGCTGAGCACAACGCGCTGAGTTTCAGCTCGATTGGTCCAATAGTTCGTGAGATCTGACAAAATGTTGGAAAAAATTTATTTTTGCACATTGCAGCAAATCGTGCTATTCGGTCAAACGCGACCTGCTGAGCACAACGCGCTGAGTTTCAGCTCGATTGGTCCAATAGTTCGCGAGATATGACAAAATGTTGGAAAAAATTTATTTTTGCACATTGCAGCAAATAGTGCTATTCGGTCAAACGCGACCTGCTGAGCACAACGCGCTGAGTTTCAGCTCGATTGGTCCAATAGTTCGTGAGATCTGACAAAATGTTGGAAAAAATTTATTTTTGCACATTGCAGCAAATAGTGCTATTCGGTCAAACGCGACCTGTTGAGCACAACGCGCTGAGTTTTAGCTCGATTGGTCCAATAGTTCGTGAGATATGACAAAATGTTGGAAAAAATTTATTTTTGCACATTGCAGCAAATAGTGCTATTCGGTCAAACGCGACCTGCTGAGCACAACGCTCTGAGTTTCAGCTCGATTGGTCCAATAGTTCGTGAGATCTGACAAAATGTTGGAAAAAATTTATTTTTGCACATTGCAGCAAATAGTGCTATTCGGTCAAACGCGACCTGCTGAGCACAACGCGCTGAGTTTCAGCTCGATTGGTCCAATAGCTCGTGAGATATGACAAAATGTTGGAAAAAATTTATTTTTGCACATTGCAGCAAATAGTGCTATTCGGTCAAACGCGTCCTGCTGAGCACAACGCGCTGAGTTTCATCTCGATTGGTCCAATAGTTGGTGAGATATGACAAAATGTTGGAAAAAATTTATATTTGCACATTGCAGCAAATAGTGCTATTCGTTCAAACGCAACCTGCTGAGCACAACGCGCTGAGTTTCAGCTCGATTGGTCCAATAGTTCGTGAGATATGACAAAATGTTGAAAAAACTTCTTTTTGCAAATTGGAGAAGAACAGTGCTAATCGGTCGCCCGCAACCTGCTGAGCACAACGCGCTTAGTTTCAGCTCGATTGGTTCAATAGTTCGTGAGATATGACAAAATGTTGGAAAAAACTTATTTTTGCACATTGCTGCAAATAGTGCTATTCGGTCAAACGCAACCTGCTGAGCACAACGCGCTGAGTTTCAGCTCGATTGGTTCAATAGTCCGTGAGATATGACAAAATGTTGGAAAAAACTTATTTTTGCACATTGCAGCAAATAGTGCTATTCGGTCAAACGCAACCTGCTGAGCACAACGCGCTGAGTTTCAGCTCGATTGGTGCAATAGTTCGTGAGATATGACAAAATGTTGAAAAAACTTATTTTTGCAATTTCGAGAATAACGGCGCTATTCGGTCAAACGTACCTGCTGAGCACAACGCGCTGAGTTTCAGCTCGATTGGTCCAATAGTTCGTGAGATATGACAAAATGTTGAAAAAACTTATTTTTGCAATTTCGAGAATAACAGCGCTATTCGGTCAAACGCAACCTGCTGAGCACAACGCGCTGAGTTTCAGCTCGATTGGTGCAATAGTTCGTGAGATATGACAAAATGCTGGAAAAACTTATTTTTGCACATTGCAACAAATAGTGCTATTCGGTCAAACGCAACCTGCTGAGCACAACACGCTGAGTTTCAGCTCGATTGGTGCAATAGTTCGTGAGATATGAAAAAATGTTGGAAAAAACTTATTTTTGCACATTGCAGCAAATAGTGCTATTCGGCCAAACGCAACCTGCTGAGCACAACGCGCTGAGTTTCAGCTCCATTGGTGCAATAGTTCGTGAGATATGACAAAATGTTGGAAAAAACTTATTTTTGCACATTGCAGCAAATAGTGCTATTCGGTCAAACGCAACCTGCTGAGCACAACGCGCTGAGTTTCAGCTCGATTGGTCCAATAGTTTGTGAGATATGACAAAATGTTGGAAAAAATTTATTTTTGCACATTGCAGCAAATAGTGCTATTCGGTCAAACGCGACCTGCTGAGCACAACGCGCTGAGTTTCAGCTCGATTGGTGCAATAGTTCATGAGATACGACAAAATGTTGGAAAAAACTTATTTTTGCACATTGCAGCAAATAGTGCTATTCGGTCAAACGCCACCTGCTGAGCACAACGCGCTGAGTTTCAGCTCGATTGGTGCAATAGTTCGTGAGATATGACAAAATGTTGAAAAAACTTATTTTTGGAATTTCGAGAATAACAGCGCTATTCGGTCAAACGCAACCTGCTGGGAACAACGCGCTGAGTTTCAGCTCGATTGGTCCCAGCCTAGCTATAGGCTCTCTCGCGCGCTTGCTATGCTTGGTTTATAGGGGTACGAAGGGGTAATTGTGGTGGGAGAGAGGGGTAGCTGTGGGGAAGGACGGCACGGGAGAGAGCCTAGCAGAATTCGACAAAAGGTCCCTGAAATTTAAAAAATGGTCCCTGGTCACCAGGCCTCATGATAAGGAGTGAGGCCGCGCAGTGAATTCAATGATAGCAACAATCAAGGAAGCATTGAACAAAAGAACAATCATTCATATATTAAATCATTTTGTAAATTTTTGGCGTAGCTGTATGGCAGGAAAACCTGGTAAGTACTTTTATTAATGTTTTGCTATTAGTATTATACTTCGTTTTATTATTTGCATATATTTGTTTTGACTATGGAATAATATTTTAATCTCCCATCTGATGAGTGATGTATACCCCTCGCTGTGAGACTTACTATTTAAATATTTCGTGTTATGTAAATTGATACGCTAAGTCATTTACATAATTATGTAAATAGGAACGAGGAATGTTTATGTTCGCCGTACTATAAAACATACGTTGCTATATAATTTCCTTGTCTGTTCATGCAGCATTTGTTGTTGTCTTGCTGTCAAATTGATAGTGTTTATAAATTATATATGAAGGGATTTGCGAGTTTATTTACTTGTGTTTATACATTATTAATTTAATAACTCACATAATGTTCGTATACTTTTTGTATATTTATTATATAAGTGCAGGCCATGTATTTTACTTTGTATAATTTATAGACGAGCTTAATTGTGCTGTTGAAGATGAGTTTAATTGTGTTGTTGAAGATGGGAAAAGGAGCCAATGCTTTCCGACAAGTCCCAGTGCCAAAAAACCTCCAACAAAAAAAGCGAAAAACTTCGATCAAGGTACAATCAATTTTTAAAATAAACAATCTTGGTCCTAGCTTGTTCATAGGGTTAATTAATATGGTATTGTGTTAGCCCTCATACTTCTTCATGTGCCAAAATATTCCTGCATATTTTCATAATCAATATTAATTCTTGTCAGGAAAGAATGAAACATGCAGACAAGCTTGAATCCCTACAAAGGAAATGATATTTGCTGTCATTAACCCATTGACTGGCAATGTGCCCAAGTGCAACTGTCTTTAATCTTTTACTCTGTCTAACACCAGATGATTTTACAGAGGTGTCAAAGTGGCTCTAAAAGTGGGGGGCACACTTAGCACCTGCCAAAGGTGGGTGATGTTTTAAGGGGGGTCCAGGAGCATGCCCCAGAGGTGTAACTTAACACTTGCCCGAGGCAAGTACTGAATATCATGGCGGGCAAGTAAACGTTTTATCTTGATTGCCCGATTAGGCAAGTTGCCTTGCCACAAAAAGCTCCAGGCATCTTTAAGTTTATGTTTTAATTGTTATGTTTTATAGTGCATGTACTTGATTCAAATTTTTTTTTTTTGTGGGCCAAAGCTAGATCTGATCATGAGGCAGTATAACATTGCCATATAGAGCAGTGGGAGAACAGGTCGACATGTTGTCCCCTTAATTTATACCCACTACCTAGGTACCCCAGTGGCCATTGTCTGATGCAGGGATGAATTTACAGGGGGGAGGGATGTGCACCCCCATAGCCCTGGCCAGATGGGTGCAGGGGGGGTGCTATTTTTCATGATAAACAAAAAATTATTAGCGACAACGTGAGATACAGTAATTTGAGTAATAACATGATGATAAGCGAACTGTGAACAACAATTACAATTCAAATACAGTAGTCAAGCAAGACTTTGCAGTAGTGAAGCAAGTTGATTTGCAGGCGGCACACATGACCGACACAACTTGGCACCAGAGCTGGCAGAGCACTCCCCCTACCGGATCATGCTGGATCCATCCCTGGTCTGATGGCAAGTGAATTTTATTCAGGGCAACTAATTTTCATGTCCAACTTGCCCTGAGGGCAAGTGGTCAAAAAAGTAAAGTTACACCACTGTGCCCCTTGGAAAAATTTTGAAACTAGAGTATCTGAAATGCCATTTCCTGCACTTTAGAAGGATGTACAGATTCTAAATGTAACAAAATGTCATAAAATATCTCAGATTGTTTTGTCTACATGCATAACTGAAATAATATCAATTAACTTTGTGCTTTATTATTTACTGTAATTGTTAAAAAGTGGGGGGGGCAAGACATTTGGGCCTCCCTCCCCAATTAAAAGTGCCCCCCCCCCTACTTCCGACACCCCTGCTCTTCAAGGACAGAGTCTTTCACTTTGTTGCAAAGCTTTGCAAATTGATAATTAGGTATACTTACTGCAACCAAAAGGCAAAAGTATATCATTCAATTCTTCCATTTGAACGGAAGTTGATCTGACGTCTGGAAAAATTAGTGTGTAGTCTGGACATAGTTTAAATACCAGCTGTGATAGATATTTGTAGCAGTATAGCAATGTTGTTTTGAATTGAACATTGTTTTATTAGACATTTGCAGGTCTTGATATTATTAAATGTCCTTGTTGACAGATATATACAAGTCATTGGAGAGTAATTTTATATATGAAGAGGGATGTTTCACTAGTGTGGAAGAAATGAAACATATTTTAGGAAGTGACATGGGAATAAAAATTCATAATGTCGATTTGCACAGAGCTGTTGGTGCCTTGTTTGGAGGTCGTGCATATAAGACTTCTCGAAAAATGTTTGGAAATCAATATGATGGAAAAGACACAAGGAAAAAAGTGTATCCTTTAAAAATATCATCGGCTTTTAAAAATGAATTTTAGTATATCTTCACAATTTCTTATTCAATATGGATGTTGAACATCCATACTTTAAGTGTGTATTTTTATTTGTTTATTATGCCTTAATTCTCTCAAAGCATTATATATTCAAATGTAAAGCAAATTGAAAGAATCAGGGAAAGTGTGTAAATTGAGGCTATTAGTAAAACCAGGAACACCGGAACATGGAACAGCATCATTCCGGAACACGGAACACCGGAACACTAAAAATTCTTAATTTGTTAAAAATTCGAAAAAAAATTACCGGGGTGTGTGTGAAATTATTGCTGGAAAAATTATTGCGTAAAATATGCTTTTTAATAATATTGTGACTTGCCAATAAATTACGAACTGAGATCAGTCTCAAATTAATAAATATTTGCCAGAAAAGAAGAAATCAAACCTAGACTGATTGTTATTTGTTAACAATAAATGGCTATCTTTCAGTTGTTGTTGAAAACATGACCTTTGCCTTTGGCCGGCTTTCGGTCAATATTAACAGACAATATTGTAACAACAGTTGATTGGCTTCCTTGTTTTTACAAACTTACTTATGAAGTTGAAAAGGATAATTTTCATATCTCGTTCAAACTTTGCCTTTACTTTAGCATCACTTACAATTCTTTAATATATGTAATAGCAACTTGATCTTTCTCACACAACACATAAGCATCGATGGAAGGGAAACTTTTAGCGTGATATAACCTTTCGCTGTTTCGGTCAATCAAAATGGACAAAAATACAAACAAATGTAGGCCTTGTAAGTCATAGCTTAAATAATATTTCAACGCATGTGTGTCTATTTGTCTATTTCACTATGTTTAAAATTTATTAGCTGACCCTCAATTCAGTAGGTAATTTTGTGCACTTGGAAATTTAGTACGAGTAGTGTTGTATGACTATGTCCGAGTTTTGGCTTGTCCTGCATGAGATTCATTGTAGACCGGCTAGAATGACATAGCAAACATAATATATAAAAAGGTCACACGTGACGGGGCATAGTTGAATTGGCAACTTGCATTTGAAAGGTAGACGTGCAAATTTCAACTTCCGCCCATTGGCATTGAGTATATAAAAATGGAAAACAAAATTTAAAAATAATGAAGATCATTAATTTTAGCATTCTGTGATGAGGACCGAGATATTAATATTCGTTCAAAATATCAAATTCAAATACAAGTTGTAAAATCAACTTATTGTTTATACATATAAAAATGACATCCTATATTAAAAGGGCATAATTTAGTATATGCAATAATCTTTCGTGCTATATTTCAGTACCGCGTCGTGTGTGACCTTCGCATCTCAGAGCAAGCGAAAACGCGGATAGACTAGAGTCGTAGGATATTTACTTGTACTAAATCTCCAAATGTAAAACGTTCCCTAACGTGAGTGTCAATTTAATTTACAGTCGAATAAACATAGTGAAATAGACAAATAGACACACTTGCATTGAAATATTATTTACAGTAAGCTATGACTTACAAGGCCTACATTTGTTTGTATTTTTGTCTGTTTTGATTGACCGAAACGGCGAAAGGTTATTATCACGCTAAAAGTTTCCCTTCCATAGCTGCTTATGTGTTGTGTGAGAAAGATCAAGTTGCTATTACGTATATTAAAGAATTGTAAGTGATGCTAAAGTAAAGGCAAACTTTGAACGAGATATGAAAATTATCCTTTTCAACTTCATAAGTAAGTTTGTAAAAACAAGGAAGTCAATCAACTGTTGTTACAATATTGTCTGTTAATATTGACCGAAAGCCGGCCAAAGGCAAAGGTCATGTTTTCAACAACAACTGAAAGATAGCCATTTATTGTTAACAAATAACAATCAGTCTAGGTTTGATTTCTTCTTTTCTGGCAAATATTTAGTAATTTGAGACTGATTTCAGTTCGTAATTTATCGGCAAGTCAGAATATTATTAAAAAGCATGTTTTACGCAATAATTTTTCCAGCAATAATTTCACACACACCCCGGTAATTTTTTTTCGAATTTTTAACAAATTAAGAATTTTTAGTGTTCTGGTGTTCCGTGTTCTGGAATGATGCTGTTCCGGTGTTTTGTGTTCCGGTGTTCCTGGTTTTAGAGGGGGACATTGGGATTTACGGTATGGGCGGTATTAGCTTATTTTTCTTACGGTATTTCGGTATTTTCCTTGAAAAATTGCGGTATTACGATAAATTGCGGTATTACTAATAGCTGAGCTGTAAATTGAAAGTGACGTTTTTAGTATTGAGGGGATTCTGGAATCCCATTCTATAACCAATGATGCACTGCGTAAGGATCTTGAAGAATATATCAGATCTACAGTAACACAAATTACTGATGAAAATATTAGTTTGAGGAGTGAACTATCGAAATCAAAAGATCAAGTTAATCAGATGCAGGATGCTCTACACAAACTTGAATCATGTGACCACCCTTACCAAACTGACATATATGTAAAATGTCTGCAAGTATCTGTCATATATCTGTTGCAGTACTGCAGCATATCTGCAACAAGATCTACAATATCTGCAAAATATCTGCATAAAAGTTGCAGATATTTTGCAGATATGTTGATTATCTGTCAACATATCTGCAAAATATCTGCATAAAAGTTGCAGATATTTGCAGATATGTCAATTGTCTGTCAAAATATCTGCAAAATATCTGCATAAAAATCGCAGATATATGTAGATATGCCAATTGTCTGTCAATATACAGGTATCTCAACTACACAGTAAAAAATAATTTCTTATTGAGAAAACAATTCTTACTGCAAGAAAATATTTGTTGAAGAACATTTTTTGAAATAAGAAAAACTCTCTTAACATATCTTAAATTACATTTGTTTTCTTGAAATATGAATGTTTTCTTACGATTTTGTCATCTTCATATCAAATCATTTTCTTAACAAAATTTTTAAAACAAGAAATCAAATTCTTATTAACATAAGAAATAATGGTTAATAATAAATTATTTCTTACTTATTTTCTCGAAGAACGAAAATAAATTTGTTAAAATTTAAATATAACATCTTTTGCAATTTTTGCATTTTTTTTCCAAAATGATATATATTTCCTCAATATTCTTTTAAAAAAAAAGATGTGAAATGTCATCCTGGATTTAGATTCTATATGGGTTAGTATATTCACTTTAACTGTAATTAGCCTTTTCTCAAAAGAGATCACAGTGCATATTCTGGGGTGATTTGGAGGGACAAAATATAGTCAATATATGGAGACAGGCATCAAATATGTGAAAGAGTAGAAGTATCTACTATCAAATATCAACTTTTTACATGACCAAAAATGAAATATCTCCTTTTTACATTAAATTTTAATTTAAACATGTGCTGCCATATTACTTGTCCCTTCAACAAAGAATTTGTGCGACTAGACCCAGGACTTTGGGAATAGGTAATTAAATATACAAATTCTCTTCTATCATATTTATCTTTGTTAATTAATTTGTTATTAAAGTAAATTTGGGACAAAAATATTGTGTTTTATTTTGTATTAAAATGCTACATTTGCCCCTTTAGGAAAGGAGACCTTGCCCCACCCCCTTTCCATCATCCCTGATACCATATAACTACATTCTAATTTAATTTCTAAAGTTGAGTTCTTTCCATGTTTTATTGAATCATTGTAGAGAATTTTCATTTTCTGAGAATTTATTAACAATAAATTAATTAACAGTCAGTAACTGATTGAAAACATTTGTAAATATTCCTTATATTCGTAGAGAAACTATATTTAATACATGGCAACTGAAGCAACTGGCTGCAATAGTTCGCGTATTGCCTGGAGTCCTGGTGCCCAGTTTAAGTGTAGGAGCGCAAAATATCATGGGATAGCGTCGTTTCGAATTTTTGTGCTAAAAATTTGAAAGCACATTTACATGTCTTACATGGTGAAGAAATTTATCGAAATTTCAAACCCAAATGATGGAAAAGGCATGGAAAAGTTCGTAAAATGTTATTCAGATCTCACAGGTAAGAATAGTTATATTTTGACTTGTTATTTAAGCACTTTAATTGCGGAAGAATGTAGTGAAAATATGATTGTTACTTGAGCCATGTGTCTGAAATTCTGTTAAATATAATTTTGAATTTGCCGCGTTCAATTTAC
>CACRXK020015656.1:0-12031 GCA_902702795.2 Paramuricea clavata
TTGTCGTTGTGGTTGTCGTTGTGGTTGTCGTTGTGGTTGTGGTTGTGGTTGTCGTTGTGGTTGTCGTTGTCGTTGTCGTTGTCGTTGTCGTTGTCGTTGTCGTTGTCGTTGTCGTTGTCGTTGTCGTTGTCGTTGTCGTTGTCGTTGTCGTTGTCGTTGTCGTTGTCGTTGTTGTTGTGTTTCATCCATATTTTGAAATCACAGGATGAACATGTATTGTTTGTGTGGACTGACCATAAGAACTGATAACTTTACCATCAGGCGGTCGTAAAAGTCTGTTCGATTTTTTTACTGCATGTGTTTTAATACAACAACGCGACGTTCGCTTTATCTTAGGCATGACGTAATGATTTAATGTATGTTTGTATGAATTAAGTCTTTTATTTAAAAATCATACTTTTTACGAGCAGCTGATTTGTAACCAATACTTAATTGATTACGGAATTCTACCACAAAAATCAACTGTTGTGCAGCAATTAGGTGTTGTGTGTATTTCACCTCTACACTTACCACGTCAGAAGTTGAATTGGATAAGGTCTGATTGTAACTGTCTTTATTTGTAGACAGATCCATTACAATCACGCCGTAACTATCTTCATAATGCTCGAAATCAAATGGCATCTCACTGTAACGACGATTTAAAACTTGTACCAAATTCATATACGATTCTTTGGCATTGCTGATGGTCGGTACGACATTAGCCTCGTTGATTTTGACCACAAAATGATTGATAGCAGGGAAAATCAAACTGTTATGGTTGTGCTGATGATGTACCACAAATCATTCTTGTAGGTCGAGCACCATTGAAGATATCACTGAATTGCACATAATGAGCACCTATAGCCAAAGGTCTTGCAGCGAAACGATAGAATTTGCATTCTTCAGCTTTCTGAATCATGATATCATTGAATGCCTCGGACAATTGACCATTTGCGTAATAGACTAAATTTTGAACTAAACAAGTCTAGACAAAAATTTCATCACAGCTTGAAGGAGCATCACAAAATTAGTAATATTCCAAAGTTTCGTTACAAAATGTTGTAAAATGCGGAAAATATAGCCTTGCGAAATTTGCAATTTTCAGTCATTTTAGATTACAAACGGAAAATTGACAGCCCCAAACCCTTCGAGGCTGTCAATTTCCCGTTTGTAATCTAAAATGACTGAAAATTGCAAATTTCGTAAGGCTATATTTTCCGCATTTTACAACATTTTGTAACGAAACTTTGGAATATTACTAATTTTGTGATGCTCTTTCAAGCTGTAATGAAATTTTTGTTGAGATAAAAATTTAGTCTATTACGCAAATGGTCCATTGTTGCACGGGTTTCATCATGGGAATGGTTAATTTTAGATTTTTAATTAACACTTTAGAGTCAGTATAATGCTGTGTTGTACCAAATAAAAATTTGGTTTTCTCCAAACGATGAAGCACAATTTTCATATCATAGGATGATGGAACTTAACGTTTATTATGTCCCAATATATCCAAATGATCCAAACATATTACTTCTGCACTCTGACTATATGCTAGCCAACGTTTACGACCACCCACGTTGACAAGACCACCTCCACCGTCATGGAGATTGACACGACTGTCAAAAGAACCAGGGATATCGCTGTAGCCCATGGTAATACCCAACTTATCTTTATAGCCAGTTGGTGTTTGTGTGAGAAGATAATTCACATATTCTAAATCGGATTCATGGGTGGAAGTGGGATTGATAAGATCACCATTCACGTAAACTTCTTTGGTTTTCCAACCAAATCGAAGAGGATATGATATGGATACAACATTTTGATCGTTGGCCAAATCTACACCATCTGCTGCTGCAACAAGTTGTATTGTGGCCGATATTGTGGCATCTTCCGTTTTCATCACGCCATATTCTTGCCGATTATGCGTGAACGTGTAAATTTCTGCCGAAGCGTTTCTCGTGACTCTTCAAACGTAATGTTGTGAGGAAAAGATGGAAACATAGACATGGGACCCATAAAGACCCCATCATGCTTTTCCACACTCTCTTCCTCTACCTCTGTACGAGCACGTTTACTCATCTTGAAGAGTACTTTCACGAATAAATAACACACAATAAGATAAATGAATTTATAACAAACGTGTTTTTTTTTTCAACAAAACATTTGTTTCTTTTAATTTTACATCATTTCATTTACCCACCTACTTTTACTTTTAGTATTTTACCTAATGTTCCCAATAACATGGGTGCCATCATCTCCATAACCATTCCGGCACCAAAAGCCCCCCCCCCCTTTCTGTTTGATACGACGAGGACGAGGAATTAAAAATGTTCTCATATAAATTGGTATGCTTTTTTGCTTTTTTCCACATTTCTTTTTACTGCGGCCCATTGAGAATAGCAGGTAGAATTTTCTGGTTGATACCTTCGCTTGCACGTTGTTGTTTCGGTTGAGGTACTTGTCCCTGTTTGCATGGACGTGAATTAGCGTATGTCGGATTCAAACTAGCTGGCGGTGCGATCTTTTTTAACGCTCTCTCTTCCGTACTTTTTTTCGAACTATCTAATACGTATACATCACTGTCCTTATATCGCGTACCGTGTCCGTACAAATATTTCACGAACATTTCTTTGTCAATCATTGTCAAAAAAATAGTTTTTAGTCTTTAAGCTACGCGTTCCAAATTGAAATAAAACAGTGTGTCGTGCGGGTGTGCTATTTTATTCAGTTTCGTCTTCTTCGGATATATTTAAGTGCAGAAAGAGTATGTCACCGTTATTAGGGGATAAAATTTGTGTCCAACATGCCAAATCAGTTCGAAATGAACAAGTTTGCTTAAAGAGTTGAGATCTTTTTGTATTAAAAACGACGGTAGTTCTCTTTTTTCCCATTATAATGATGTTCAGGTGTACCGCCTTTAACAACTGCTAGCGTACGTTTTTCAAAACATGCGCATTGTGAGTCGTTTTTTGATACCGTTACCGATTTAAATGGACCATTCTTGTACAAACTACCATCACAGTCGTAAAATTCACCAACATTGCTTATTTTACGAGTAACACCAACTTCATTTCCATTAAGCTTTAATTTTCTAGAGCAGTATAATGTACACATAACCCAACCACCGCTAAAATCAGTCCAGTTATAATTCATGTTGAAGTATCGTTTTTTCATCAGTAAACCGCTAGCCCTAAAAATTTGCCTCTCATGTATGACATAGGAATAATCCGTGCGAACAAGTTCTTCATTTTGCACGGTTAGCACTAGTTTCAACATTTTTTTATTCTATCACAGTTTCGATAGTAACAGTACCAGCAGAAAAGGGTATTGCCGTGAAAGTTTTGTCGTATATACCTATATGTAAATCCGTGATTTTACATTTAATTAATCCTCGCGTTAGTTCCGGTGGTCTATAATTACACAATGACGAACTTCCTTGATCCTCTATTACAAAGGGTATGCTTGCTAAAAGTCTTGCCTTAACGTTACCCACAATAGAATGTTCCACCTCGTCACAATAAATGTACATCTCACTTACACCATTACTTATGTCGGGCATATATTTTCCGTGGAATGTGTATAGTGTTCAGGTCGAAGTCCTGACGCTGACAAGATGCACTGCATTGTGGATAGGGTGTGGGTCTACTTGTGTTATTTGCTCTTTAATCGTTTTGACTACGGGATGAAGAACCCATTCTGTTAAACCTAACATGTATTTCCAACACTTGGTCATTTCAATTTCCATTGTGTCCTTATACGTTGCGAAAATATTTTCCGATAATTCATCCGGATATGTTACACAATAAGCATTCGTTGAATTATTGTATATATCTTAAAATTGGATTAAATTTCAATTCATTCAGGGTATTGATTATTTTTTCTAGGGTATAGTGACCGGGGTAGATACATCATATTGGTTTGATATTTCCAAGGTGAATGGTTGTATTTAAAACGTATACCACATTGTTCCTCATGAACATCCTCAATCGTTTGTGGATAACTAATACTTAGGACACCTATGTATTTACGTTTATTTTCAGCATCAATCAATTCGGGAAGCGGCATCGTGAATTTATTGTTAAAATTTTCTTCACCCACATTGTTGCGTGCGTTAATTACAACTTGAATATTCATTCTATCTTTAGTAGTTCTTTGCGATAAAAAATGCCCTGTATTTTTTACCTTTTCCGTCGCATAGTTCGTAAGTTACTGGATCGGTAATAAACACTTTACTTATTTTAAATTTTTCTCCAACCCAACGTTGCAAACTGGATTTTTCAAATACGCTATTTTTAATACGTGATAAACGGATCGTGTCGCCAACACGTAATAGATGAGGTGTGGGACGCGAACCGTTTAATACACTTTTTAATAGTCGAAATTTATTCACAGGTTTTTTCTTCACATAAATATCGTGCGGTGTAAGCACCGAACAAACCTTGATGCGGTGATTCGTTGTAACGTTCTAGAATTAGCGGCAAATAGTGAATGTAGCGAAAACCCAAATCGAGTGTTGTCAGTGTACGTCGAACCATTTGTTTAAATGTTTGAATAAATCGTTCGGCGTGTACTTCTTTTGTTTCTCGATTAAAAGTATGAAATAGTTTGAAACCATATTGTGGTCCAAGTTTACGTTTAATCAATGAAAATTCCTTGCCCTCGTCACTTTGTACTTTTTTTGGCACTCCCCATTCTAATAAAAGTTCCTCAGATTTCTTCGCCACATTCGTTGCCGATTTTGTTTTGAATAACTTGGCGAACGGGAATGAACATCAACACACACAAGCATATAACGATATTGATTATTATAACGTGACAATTCATTTAAATCTGCTAAATCAATACTCCATTGAGCATTACATTTATCTACGAGTATTTTTAAACGTTTATATCTATGCAATTTTCTAGAGTGTAAAGTATGCGCTTCAGTTTGTTACTTATTTAGTTTTTTTCACGTTTTAATAACCGAGAAGCTTTTTTAATAATAAGTTCGTCAGTTCTTTCTTTAGCATCTTTTTTTCTTCGTACCATATTGTTGAATATCACTAAAACAACACACACACACACACACACAATCAATAATTATTTAGAGGCTGCTATAATATTTGCTGTTTCGTAGTCTTCAGGTGTACTTTCCAACAACGTACATACACGAGCATACATATTTACAAGTTGCTCACGAAAATTCTTCACTATATGTATAAAATGACTATCAAACTCGTCACTATATCTACATATAACCTCTTCAGAGTCTAAATCATAATTATGCATATAACGAAAAAGTCTTGCTATTGATGATTTATATGAATTCTTATCCTAAACAAAAAACCAAAAATTCCTTTAATCATTCCACGTAAGCTGTATGGCATTTTTTTGCGGTCGATTATAACGACGAAAATGTGGAATCATTTTAATAGCACTTTTATTTAATTTTTTTTATCCATTTCTACTATAAGAACTTATAATCGAAAGGAAGGGCAGCACACATCTCTTTCGTATACAATTCCACACAACGACGAGTCGTAATACAATAATGAAACATATAACATGTCGATACAGCAAGTGCTTTACTAAAATTACAATCAGTAAATACTACCTCATTGTCCACTGTTGACGCGTTGGGTTTTTTGCGTTTGACTGATTTCTTCTTGGTCTGAGAGTCATCTGCAGGAGGAGCCACGACTGCTTTATGCAACACAGGTGGTGGAGACGTTGTTGAAAGATGGACCACGGTGGGTAATTTGGATTCTTTGTCCACGTCCTGAAGATGCTGAACATCGTTGTGAAATGCGAGCAAAATCTTGCGAATATTCATCCAATCATCTTTCTTGGAAATATGAAAATTCCCAAAACATTCTTTCCAAACGGTTGCACTACTTTCGGTATCATCACCATTGTCATTTTCAATGGGATCAGGATCTGAATCTGAATCAATAGCCTCAACGATTTCCACGTCAGCTTTGGACGTTTTCGATCGAACCAATTTCATACCACTATATTCTGGATCATCACGCAACATCAAACGTGTATCATTACCCTGCCAGTCATGACCACGAGATAATTCGAAATTGTTGACGGTCTTGGGGGGATGCTTTCTTCAAAGCTTGACACAATACCAACACCTCATCTGGACTTGCGGCAAAATTTATTTTACAAAAAAATTTCTTGTCTTCACCGGCTGTGACAAGGCCAGAAGCAAAATGACACTGTTGATCTTACCTCTCGAACCAGCATATTTTTTGTGTTTTATTAGCGTATTTACCCAGTGTATGTTGACACAGAGCATGTCGTTTGCAGTACACCTCTATAGTACTGCTAGACGACGTCATAGTCGATGTTGTTCTATGCTATGTCCAGTTGTTAAAGATAATTTCAAATAAACTACGACCGTATTTATAAACCTTATAAGCATAATAAATTGATATTACGTAGCCACCGCACCGTATAAGGAAATCTTTCGCAATATACAAATGAATAGCCCACTCGACTTCCTGCGCAATTTTCGTAATTTTATCCAAATAAAAATACTTTTTTTTCACATCCGAAAATTCCAAAGAACCAAGAACTTTACATATCAATTGACCAATGGCAAGCACCCACAACCGCGTATGCATGGATTTTAAACACCAATCAGATTCGATTACATAATACTTAACATTTTTGGCATTTCCTGAATAATCAAAACATTTATGTGTGTGCGGGAATATACGTTCCGTAACATATTGCTCTATTAGTTGTTCAAATTTTTTTTCACTATATCTTGTTTAAATTCATGAAATCCGTGCTATTTGTTTGTGCGCAACATCGATCTTTTTATGAGAACACTATACGAGCTCGACAAGCTTTCATACTCAGGTCTTCATCCGATATAGACGTGTCCAATGAATGAAAAAAAATTATTAATTGAAATACACTGCGATCAAGATATACGCCCAAACGTAAAAAATGTTTCATAATGGTTGATTTCACCTCATAAAATGGTCTATGTTTAATGTATACTTTAGTTTAAATACACTATATAATCCATATATTCACGTCGAGTAGTAATCATACACCCATAATGAAAACGCTTTAATTCACCAAGTAACGGGATCTTTGAAACATGTAAATACATTTCGATCACAAACTTACTGCAACGAGTCGATGAGGAAAATATAAAATCATCATCATCAGTACGTTGAAAACTCCAGAAACGTTTACACAAATAAAATTTACCATCAAATAAAATTGTAAATTCTTTATATCTACCCTCATGATACGGTGGTGGAATATACATGAATTTTCGACGACGACGAATACTTCTAGCTATTCCGTCCATAAAATCTATTAAAAACACACTCCGTACATTCGTTTACAAAATAACTAGTATAATTATAGTTACATAAACGTTAGCCGGCGCAGCAGGCGGTATTTGCGGGCACGAGAGAATGGGAAGCTTGAAATACCGCCTGCCCAAAAACTACACATTTTGAGTTCTCCCCGGCAGCTGGGTGCCGGAGCATTCTGATTGGTCAGAATGTTGATTTTCAAATTTTTATTGACAGGAGTAAAGAATTAGAGTAATTAGTGCTAATTTTAGAAGTTACTGTTGCCGTAATTATAATATAAACTATTGTCATTTTCGTAATTGATACCGATATATCGAGTGATGGCATACTTAACCAAAAAATAACTAATGTATTAATTGAGAATTAAGCGTTGAATTCTTTAATCTTTATCTGGAATCGGAAATCGCTTCGTCTTGAAGAATGAACAACGAATGTCAATCCAACATTTGTTGCTTGATAGATGTGATACCGTGATAAAAGTGCAGATTTGAAGATACAGGCTCGTAAATGACACTCTAAGTAGTGTTTTTGATAGCGATTGGAACAAGACTATTACAAAGTTGCGTCCGAAGGGGCCGAAGTTATGTTCGGCGAAAGGTATGGCTAGTCTATATTTTTGTTCAGACAATTGCGTAATTTGATAATACACGAACTCGCTTGACTTTCAAAGCTCATAAATCGTTATAATGTTGACATCGACTAAAACTATCGCTATGAATGAGGACATATTGTTACACTGAATCGAACGTGGTATTTTTGTCTTCATAGCATTGAATGAACCGAAGATATGAAACGTCAAAGCCGTATATTTGCACTGGTGCAAATATGTGAGTTTGACAAATAATTAAAATAAATACATTAAGATGGGCTGGACCATGCTGTGGGCGGAACTCAGAATGTGTAGTTTTTGGGCAGGCGGTATTTCTAGCTTCTACCGCCTGCTACGCAGGCTACATAAACGTGATATAAACTGTTCCGTTGACGTGTAAACGTACACGCCCACAACGCTAAGTATATGCTTTCGTACGTCATCTACAGAACGAAATTCACAACATACATTTAGAAAACATTTCAAAACCCAATTATAATTACCACATTCTCTATAGTCAACTATTAAAACGTATTATTTCTCTGTCTTAAAACTACTTTAAAAAAAACAGAATCCCGATTGTTACGCGTGTTCATAAAAAAACAAAAGTTTACTAGTGTATTATGACAAATTAATACCCAAATATTGCCTAATCTCTATCAATTTTCCATGACATAACGTCGTAGGTTTTCTATGTTCATTCGGTGTCACGGTGAGCAATTTGAACGTGTTCAAAAAGGTTGCCATCGCCGTCCTTCTTGATCATGCGATACGGCAGAGAGAAAAACGCATACCAAATATTCCAATCAACAAAATATGCCTTAAATTTATGCAACATGTAATGATCAATTTTTCTTTCCCGAAAGTAAATGTATTCTTTTTTCACAGTAAATTGACAAAAATGCATAAATGTCTCCACAAAAGTCTCAATTTCATCTATCCTCAATCTTCGGTACTCGCCACTCATCCACGGAATTTCTTCAAAAAAATTCCTCGAAACGAAATCAACCATATACGTATAATCCGAATAAATGTATATTCTAAATTTCTCTTGCTCGTGAGACAAGATAAACATAAAACTATCGTCTTCAAAATGATCCGTTAACACTTCAAATAAAAATTCAGCTTTACCGAAACAACCATACGACAATACATTAGCCATTATAAAATCCTACGCATAACTTAAGTATCATTACTTATTGAACACGTCATCACTAATCAACATGGGTAAACAAAAAGGCGGAAATTTCAAACGTAAAAAATATCAACGATCTAAACAAGATGGAGGTTTCTTGGGCGCCATACCCATGTTTTTGGGTAATATGTTTAAACCACCCCAGAAACGACGTCGAGCACCCACCAGACAACGACAATACCCCCCACGGCAATATTACCCACCACCTCAATATTATACACACCCTCCCATAACAAGAACAAGAATCAGAAAAAAAATACAGGGTGGGACTCAGCGGGGTGGGATCGTAAAAGGAGAATGGGGTCCACACAATTTAGGAGGTCCAGTACAAATTACTCCAAGAATGATTCAAAGAAGACAAAAAAGTGGGTTCCTAACAGATGCTATCAACACGGGCGTTCTAGATCATTACGGAGAACATGATACCACAAGAAAAACCCTTGGGTTAAAAAAAACAACCCCAAAAGGTGATTACATACATAAAAGAGTTAAAATTTCTTCTGGTAAAAAAAATACAAACTCTCTCTTTCAGGTGGGGGTTTTCACAAAACTAGGAACTAACATATCTATTGGTATGGCACGGTTAATGGGTAAAAGCAACCCCGAATCAGAAAGACGTTGTACTCAACTCGTTCGAATCTTTTTTCACATTTTTTCACCACAAAATTCACCCTGTTCTCACAACCGCATTCAACTTTACGACATTGCCAAACACCCACGCTTTTGCGATCCCAAGATTTGCATATACCACACGCACAATAGATTGTCGAATTATACGTAGCTTGTTTTGCCATCTCTTGGGCTAAAATGGGAATTTATCAAGTTCCTTAGCAATAACGTGATAACAATTCGGAATCGTAATACCTCTGTGTTCGAGTTTACAATACGAAATAAAAAATTCGCTTAGGTGTAAAAACCCTAAAATGATCCACACCTACGTTGCTTGCCAGCCAAACATAATATTTTGATCCACTCATAGTCATTTACCCTATAAGGTAATCGACTTGCTCATTCACAAGTCGCACACCAAATAAGGTAAATCATCTAGCAAACTGCATTAATAAAAAAACTCAAAAAAGAAGAAAACATTTAATCATGTCTGAGTGTAAAATGAAAGCACCAACGCACACAATTGTATGCATAGACAATTGTAATAAATGTTTTGCTAGTGAAACCAGTCGATTACTATACCACACAATATTGGGTAAATTGAACAAACGTGATGAGAAAAAAAAACGTACCGAATATAAACCCGGCTTTATGAAATTTAAAATCAATAACACCTCCACAGCAGCAACATCATCTTTTAAAAGAAAGAACACTGAATCACCTCTACTCTTCGAGAATGTCGACAACAACAAACCAACCGCCGATGTCATCGCCCCCTCACCATCCAAAAAACTGAGACGACAATCAAATTCGTACCTGCCAAAAAACCCACAACATCAACCGACGAAGACAGAAAAGAACATTTCTACTGTTACAACAAAATTCAAGTGCAAGAGAAAAAATGCTGCAATGAATGCGGGGCGGTTACACGCAAAGACGCAAGTTCAGAACCATGGACATTACTATAATGATGAACTAAAAGCATTGGACCGTCATCTCGATCTAGCACTAAATAGTCACGAAGCATGTAGAGCATTTCAAATATTAAAATAAAAAATGGAAGCAGATTATAGGAGAAAAAAAAGCAAGATACAACAGAATGTTCTACGACACAAGAGACAATTATGTAGCACCAGAAATAATACGTGAAAGATACAAACAAATATTTAATTCTATAGAATACAGAACAGCTGTAAACTCTCTAATAGACAAATAATAAAAATGTTCAAAAACGTTCATGTTTAGTTTTATCACACGGTGCGTCTTCCCAAGTACCACAAATATCACAGAAGGGTCTTTGCACACACATAGCCGCACGACAACACCTCGTCTCCATAATCTTACAAATCGCGCCATTACGAGCACTACATTTCTCACATTCGCCGAGTCTTGTTGGATCTGTAAACTGATCGCTTACCCCTTCGCGGCAAACATTTCACTTCATGATATTGATGATGTTGATGCAAATCACAAGATACACCCGTAGTCGAATTACATATCTTACAATCATTTGTGCTTACAACATAAACTACATCCGCATGCTTTTTTCCCTCATCTAAATAGCTATTTACAGTTTTTTCATTTATACCACAACTATAACAAAATTCACCTAAATGTTATTCCAAATACATCGTTTTTCTTTCATCCTCTCGTCGCTTAAATGCTTTGAAACCCTCAAGATTCGACTTGGTAGAAGTCGGCATCATACCAAAACTACTTTCATCTTGTACAGCCAACCTTGAACATTCATGCACATCGTCAATCTCACCACCCAAATGACTCATTGCTTAACAAATATCGGTGATTCGTCACACAAAATATAAGCGAAAATTCGATATTAAAATTGCCGCCAATAGTAACAAACAACAGAATAAAGTGTGCTCCTTAGAGAGGACTCGAACCTCCATACCATAAGTACGTCTATAGCTTAAACGACACCCCGTCCAATAAGATTTTTATGGCATGTAGTAAAAGGCGAAACGTCGAAACGAAACGACCGAAACGAAACGGCCGAAACCATCGAAACAACCGAAACGAAACGACCGAAACGAAACGACCGAAACGAAACGACCGAAACGAAACCGCCGAAACGAAACGGCAGAAAATATAAATTACAGGAAAATTGAAAAATGCGGATACGGACGGACGGACTGGGAAGAGGCGGATGGACGGGGGGGGAACAGGCGGATGGACGGGGGGACAGGCGAATGGACGGGGGGCGGCTTCATTTGACACGAAACTCAATTTTAAAATCAAATCCGCGTTTTGTTGAAAGGGATATATTAGGATATATTATAAAAGACTATTATTAATCGTAATAAATTGTCCGCG
>CACRXK020015657.1:0-12030 GCA_902702795.2 Paramuricea clavata
GTTGCCAGCGGCGATGCCTTCGTGTGGGTTGCCCACCGTTATCCATAGAACGGATGCCTTGATTGGTTTGAGCCTGAAGATCCTTCAAATGCCTTATAAAGATCCACAAGTTGGGATGGCGTACTTGCACACGGTTGTTCCAAGCGCGATGAAAGCCTTAATAATAAAACCACTAAATTGAACAATTGCAAGTAATATATACGTGGACAAACGTGCATGAATATAAATAGGCAGTTATATACAGTTTTTCATGTCTTGAGTGTTGAGTTACGCTGCCACTTTTGTAGTTCTTGGAATGGTACCAAAAACATGAAAGTCTGTTTGTATCTCAGAGTTGATTCAATATAATTGTTATTTTTATATGGTTGTCATGGAAACACATTAGCAATCACACCCATATGAACGACAAGATTTTAATGAGAATCACTTTAGAGATATCAGACTTTCGTCTTTTTGCTGCCATCTCAAACACAAATAGTGCCGTCATGAGGACTGTCGAAGTACTGAAGAATTGTGAATACACGTAAATATATTGGCTGTTCCATCATTTAAATAAATAATAAAACAATTATTGATATGGAGAATTATCATGACCTCTGTTCCGGTTCGTGTTACTAAGCTCAACCTTAGGCTACGTTGATAACACAAACTTCGGCTTGATAATTCTACATATCATGCGAAAACCGAATCACAATAATTGATAAATCAACTGCAATTACCTTCAGCGTTATTGTTTGTACGGCAATCCATGTCACGATCGTACACATTCCACAAAGTTACAGGAAAGTTTCCATTGATGTAGTTGTTGAATACGTAGTTGAAAAACTCCACCAAACCTGGATATCTCCTAAACAATCGCCGTGTCCTATTTTCTGTGCGCAGTAATGCAAAGTTATTTCTCACGATGGCTGTTGGCAAAAAACCGATGGACATTACTTTTCTAATGAGCTTCTTCACACGCTCGTGGTTTCGATAGGCCCGGGTCAAACCAAGGTCTTTGACATGGCGCCAGAGAGACTGGTTAAAATGAAAATAGCATCCCTCTATTCTGGTGTTAGGTAGTTCCGTCTGGGTAGCAGTGATTAGGGCTTGCTCAAAATCGCATACAATTGCCTCGGGTTCCCATTCACTTCCAGTCGCACGCCGAATTTTACGCTGGAGAACTTGCAACACTTGCCTATAATGGCCAATAGCCCTATTTGTCATAAGTACGATGGCCAGTGGCAATACTCGTCCGTAGTACTCGCCAAGTATAGTGAAAACTTGCTCGTATGGTCGTGGGGCTGTGCGAAAAGTTGCATCCATGTATAATTGTTGACATTGATCAAGCGCACAAAGATTTCTTCGAGTGCCGAAAATAGCGATGCCCCAATCATTGTCCTGATGTAGCAGGAACCTTTTGTTTCTCCATGATCGTGCCCAGGAACCTTCGATGTTGACGTCGTCGATATCTTGGGGCGTGTCGGGCACTTCAGCCGATTTCACCCTTGACATTTGTGACCAAACGGATTGAAAATCAGGAATTTCTTGATCGGATCCGCCAGCCTCTCTGTGAATTGCTGAAACGTGCTGGTCATAAACTCGCTTTATTGGTCTGGCTGGATCGTCTCGTACACTGCCTTTGGCATCGTTGAGAAAGATTCCTTTCTGTATAACGGCATCGTCTTCTTCCTGATCATGCTGCTCTCTCTCCACCACTCTAACGTTTGGATCTTCATCATTCCTGTCGAAGAGATTAGTCTTTAGTTTCGCGCCGCAAGTTGTTCGCCAACATCGCCAATGCATCGTCGATTGACTCTGTCGATTAAACTGATATTTAAATCCGTCTTCAACTAGAACCCTTCCAATGCCTCTCGCACCCGTGATTATTCTAGCCATCCAATTCGATTCGCAGCGTGCTTGATCTTGATCCTAAACTAAACTCGACATTCAACTGACTAAAACTGCGATGTTACAAGCTTTATATATAAGCAAATTAAAACATCGATACTATAACATGATTGGCCGGATTGCTTGTTGAAGTGTTATAATTAAGAGTTGATGTTACTGTTCATCCAAAAGAGAGAAAGACTAAGAATAGAAAGACTATAAGTCCTTACAAGCCAAGTAAATTACATTAACACAACTTTCATAATGTGCCATGCAGCTTAGTCTCAGCCGGAATCTTTGTAAAACTGTTATAAGTAAGAGTTTTGGTGTTACTGTTCCCCTAAGGAGAAAAAGCTTAAAAATAGAAAGCCTGAGTCCTTATAAGCCAAGTAAATTACATTAACATAACTTTCATAATGTGTCATGCAGCTTTGTCTTAGCCAGAATCTTTGTAAAACTGTTATAAGTAACAGTTTTGGTGTTACTGTTCCCCTAAGGAGAAAAAGCCTAAGATTAGAAAGCCTGAGTCCTTACAAGCCAAGTAAATTACATTAACACAACATTCATAGTGTGTCATGCAGCTTTGTCTTAGCCGGAATGTTGGTAAAACTGTTATAAGTAAGAGTTGGCGTCTCTGTTTCCCAAAAGGAGAAGAGGTTATTAATATAACGAATTAGGATTTTTGGCATCTCGCTCGATAGATCTAATTGTAGACGGACATTTTCTAATGTAAATGTTATACATTTATTACACAAAAATAGGAGAGTTGCGAAAAATGCAACTATATATATAGGCCCTCTGGCAGGCCAGATTTCGTGTAGCCTCCGATAGTCATTGAACATTATGAAAACAATGATTTCATCATTTTTACATTCTTATTAATATACATGGGCCGGGGATCTCTCTATTACCGCAGGTTTTCTTCCAAAATATTAAAATGTGACCGAGATATAGAAAAATATGTTATAACCACCGATTCTTTTGCCGCGAAAGTTGTAATTGTAATCGACAATATGCGGATAGATGTGATACTCGATACCGGATGTTTGACCTTCAACCTCGATTATGTCGTCCTGGTGCATGTTAAATCTTCTGTGCACCACAAAGATTTTGTTTGGCCGATTTAGATCGCTCTGTACCTATATGCCCTCTTTACATTTGTGTTTCGCCGGCATATTAGCAAGTTTTTTTGTCTGGTTTCTTGCATGTACGGTTTGTGATAAACTGATAATGAGTGAATGACACCGAAAACCCTTCCAATGATTTACAATGTCAAAGACCTTGGTTTGACCCGGGCCTATCGAAACCACGAGCGTGTGAAGAAGCTCATTAGAAAAGTAATGTCCATCGGTTTTTTGCCAACAGCCATCGTGAGAAATAACTTTGCATTACTGCGCACAGAAAATAGGACACGGCGATTGTTTAGGAGATATCCAGGTTTGGTGGAGTTTTTCAACTACGTATTCAACAACCACATCAATGGAAACTTTCCTGTAACTTTGTGGAATGTGTACGATCGTGACATGGATTGCCGTACAAACAATAACGCTGAAGGTAATTGCAGTTGATTTATCAATTATTGTGATTCGGTTTTCGCATGATATGTAGAATTATCAAGCCGAAGTTTGTGTTATCAACGTAGCCTAAGGTTGAGCTTAGTAACACGAACCGGAACAGAGGTCATGATAATTCTCCATATCAATAATTGTTTTATTATTTATTTAAATAATGGAACAGCCAATATATTTACGTGTATTCACAATTCTTCAGTACTTTGACAGTCCTCATGACGGCACTATTTGTGTTTGAGATGGCAGCAAAAAGACGAAAGTCTGATATCTCTAAAGTGATTCTCATTAAAATCTTGTCGTTCATATGGGCGTGATTGCTAATGTGTTTCCATGACAACCATATAAAAATAACAATTATATTGAATCAACTCTGAGATACAAACAGACTTTCATGTTTTTGGTACCATTCCAAGAACTACAAAAGTGGCAGCGTAACTCAACACTCAAGACATGAAAAACTGTATATAACTGCCTATTTATATTCATGCACGTTTGTCCACGTATATATTACTTGCAATTGTTCAATTTAGTGGTTTTATTATTAACGCTTTCATCGCGCTTGGAACAACCGTGTGCAAGTACGCCATCCCAACTTGTGGATCTTTATAAGGCATTTGAAGGATCTTCAGGCTCAAACCAATCAAGGCATCCGTTCTATGGATAACGGTGGGCAACCCACACGAAGGCGTCGCCGCTGGCAACGGTTAGAAAATCAACTTCAGAGATTCAAGACCGACTACATTAATGGAGTCAGAGATGTTCAGCGTTATTGGAATGCAGTATCGCATCTAGTAACTACATTTTAGAGCAATTCGAGCTGGGTCTTATCTAACATGCAGTACCATGACGTCATACTTGAACATATACGTCATACTTGAATATATAATTCGCTTTAAGGTGGCTCCATACAGTTTCTTGAAAAATTTCTCTCAGACCAAAAAGTTTTGTACATTGATATTTTTATAGAAGAATGAAACCAGATGTCATGTATATAGAACAGTATTTTGAGAATCAGAAACTGTAACGGAAAAGTCCGTAATTATGGTTACCATGGCAACAATGGCATTTCAAAAAATGGCTGCTAATTTGCATTTAAACTAGTTTAATTCGAAGACAACAATGGTGCCCCCCAATTTTTATTTTATTAAACGTTTTTCCTAGTATGAGCAATCATTAGGACAATTTATTGAAGAAATTGTATGGAGCTACCTTAAAACATTTTTTGAGGGTAGAAGGAACCTCAAAAAGTGCCTATATTTACACTAATTCTTTGGTTCAGATTTAGGGTATTGGTTTAGGATTGGGAAATTCAGGCCACGTCATGGCGTGTTACAGTTGTAGATAGCTAATAATAATTGAACGTTGTTGTCTCGCAATCATTATGAAACTCTCAGTTATGCATTTATGTCCTGCAAACAGCTACAATATAATAAATAGAATAATCTTTTGAACACTTTTTTATTTTAGCATAGCAATTTTGTCATTTAGGTAAAGCAGTATGAAGAAATATGCATTAAATAAAAGAAAATATGTTGTTTCGTTATCTTAATGAGTCACAACTTGTGCAAGCTAGATGTTACTCACAGGACAAATTTCAATGATGAACCGTAACAATCAAATTTCACGTAGCATCCGTAGTCATTGGTCACATTGCCTTAAGGCTACTTTCAAGTTGCGCATTTTTTTACGTACGTATACACTCGGAAAAGTTTAAATCTTTCTAAATAATTGCTTAAAAAGTACACTTAAAATCAAACACAAAACTAAATGCTTTCCTTTTATTCATTTAATTATTTCTCAAGTGGACAAAGGACTTTCAAGTGGATTTAAATTGAGGACATGGCCCCTTTAACTCACAATTGTTCGTGCAATACTCAAGCCAAAGATATGGGGTTTGAATCGATTGCTGACACTTCGTCACTCGAAGAACTTGAGGACTTCATTGATAGCGCATATTATATTGCGAATGTCGCAGCCACGCCGAATTTTGCTCAGACAGCCAGCTTTTCTACACCATTTCAACAACGAGCTGATGATATCCCGACTATAGCCGAGGCACAACTCCTTACATTTAAAGAAAAAATAGAATCGCAAATAGAAAAATTGTTGACTAAAGTGTCTGAACAAAATCATATTATTGACACAAATAAACAAGAGCTGTGCCGATTAGGAAACGAGAATTTGAATTTAAAGTCACGCATTACCGACCTAGAGGAGAAAATGATGATTAAAGACTCGGCTTCCATAACCTTTTCAAGTCCCTCAAAGCCATCTTTACAAGATAAGAAGTCCTTTAACAGTCCTGACAATGTAAATCCCCAACACGATGGATCAACTAAAATAAATCACCCATCTGGTGCATTATCAACCCCAGTTAATGTAGATAACCTGCCCGCTGAGGAAAGTTTCCCTACAGTTATCATTGAAATAAAGAACAATGCCCTATTATCCACACAACAATCTAAGACTACAATCAACTCCTTCAAAAAAGATTACTCATAAAGCCTGAACCGCGAGCCTTTTCAGGCTAAGAATGTTTTAAACTATTTGCCCTTATGCGAAGATCTAAGTATAATCGAAGATGTTTCTGCAAACCTCACTTTTGACGAAAATGAATTAGATCAGCGTGAGCAGGATTTATCCGATGGGTGTCAACATTTCAAGCAACGTGGGAAGCAAGGCATATGTAGGAATTGCGATCGATCCTATGCAAAAACCGTGTTAAGCCTTGATGCCCTTAACCATGACCAGGTGAATCCCCGATCGGATAGGTCAATCAGCGAGTCAAATCTAAAGCATTGTTCGTCCCCTCATCTTCCAGCCCCGAGACCCTCAAGTCTTAGACACGGTCAAGTTACAAACCCCTTAGGGTTTCGAAGGCACCATTGTAGCCGGTATCCTTTTTTAAAACGTTGTCGTGTCATTCCTTCGTATCGGACAGCCCACCGCCACCACTCTCTAGAGTGGTTGGCCCATCTCCACACAGTGGCCTGTTTGACGAGTCAGCAGCAAACAATATGATGAAAATACCTGTTAGAATCACTTCACGTCAGAGACCATCACGTCAGAGACTATCATATCAACTAACCATTAATAATTCTTCTAGTGTTAACAATAACTTGCAAAATAGAAATCTTGTTCGTGTTCCTTTGTCCAACCCTGCCTCTCCAAACGCTTCCGCACTCTCGTGGTCACTCACGTCGAAAACCACTAATGATACGGCCTCAGCCCATTTAACAAAAAAGTCAGATAACAGCCTCAGTACCCTTCCAGGTCTCAAACTGGTCCACCTAAACATCCGCTCTCTGAAAAATAACGCCCATTTTTTAGAATTACGTAAGTTTACCAAATTTAACAAAATTGACGTCCTTACAGTATCAGAGACATGGTTAAATACCTCCGTCACAAACAAGGAAATAGAAATCGAAGGTTATAAGCTACATCGTTTAGACCGACTGCACAAGAAAGGGGGCGGGGTATGTGCTTACATACGAAAAGATATTAAATCTCTTGTACTTAAAGACCTCAGTTATATCTCCGAGACGAATTTCCATCAATTATGGATCAAATTACAGCACAAAAAATCTAAATCACTGCTGGTCTGTGTCTCTTATCGACCCCCAGACAGCCCGCTTGACTGCTTCGAAAAATATTTTAAACCTAATTATGTTCATGCTCTGACGATGGGAAAGTTGATCATTCTTCTTGGAGACCTAAACTGCGATATGCTTAAGCCCACACCTGGATCAGCGTCTTTGATCAAGACGACAAAAGAACTCAACCTTAACCAGTTAATAAAATCACCAACAAGAATTACTGAATCCAGTCAGACCCTCGTCGACGTTATTTTCGTATCCTCGCCAAGACTAGTAGTCAACAGCGGCGTCATAGAAACCTGTATCAGCGATCATTTCCCTGTGTATGTATCACTAAAACTTAAAACCGACAAATCTCCACCAAACTATATCACTACCCGCAGCTACAATAAATACGACCCTGATTTGTTCGCGATCGATCTGGCATCCAACCGTGATCGTCTTGTTTCCATTTTCAGAATGGACAATGTTGATGAAAAACTAACCATTTTTAATGAAATATTTTTAAATACATTGGATAAACACGCCCCAGTAAAGACCATAAAAGTACGCGGAAAATCTTGCCCATTTATCACCCCGGAAATAAAAGCATCCATGATCAAAAGAGACCAGCTCCACAGTCTTTTCAGGAAAACACGTGATCATTATGATTGGCTTAATTTCAGAGAGGGCCGCAATTTTACAAAAACCGCACTTGTTAATGCACAGAAAGAATATGTACTGAAGGAAGTTCAGCAACACAGAAACAATACTGGGTCACTTTGGAAGGTAATTAATTAAAGAAAATATAGCGTATAGGGAAAGAGAGTCGGTGGTCTACAGTAAGGAACCGAAATTAGTGGCCGAAGAGTTTAATCATTTCTTTTCCACCATTGGTGTGAATGCAGCAAAGAAAGCCTCAACACTAATACAAGATCCTAGTGTTTATCCAGCTCGGAATCTTTCTGACGTAAATCGCACAGATAACAGCTACCCTGAAGAAAATGATAGATTTAGTTTCACCCTAGTCTCTTGTTCAGAAATAAGGAACATCATATTAGCTATGCCGTCAAACAAATCACCCGGCAAAGACAAAGTGAGTATGCGTGTCATCAAACACAGCCTACCGGTAATTCTTGGGCCCCTCACCGATATCATTAACTGTTCACTGTCGTCATCTTCGTTCCCTATAGCATGGAAAGAGGAAGAAGTTATCCCTTTGTTAAAGGATGGAAACCACGAGGAAGCATCAAATAACCGCCCACTTTCTCTCCTTACCTTTCTTTCGAAAATTTGTGAAAAAGTCGCCTTGAATCAATTTGGTTCGTATCTAATGAAGAACAAAAAATTGTCAACCCACCAGAGCGGGAACAAGAAACATCACTCATGCGAAACATTGAATCTTTTGACCGGAGATACTATCCTAAAGGCCATGGATGGGAAATTGGTTACTGCACTGATTCTAATAGATCTATCTAAAGCTTTCGACAGTGTAAATCATACTTTTCTCCTTACAAAACTTAGCAACGTCGGGGCTTCTCCAAGCGTTGTAAAATGGTTTGAGAGTTACTTGACCGGAAGAACTCAATCAGTCAGAATTGGATCTACTGTGTCTGCTCCTCTCCCTGTTTTTTATGGTGTACCACAGGGTGCAATTTTATCACCTTTACTTTTTAGTATTTATACTAACGATTTGCCCTCATCAGTCCACCATAGTAAACTTGAATCGTACGTGGACGACTCCAAGATATTACTATCTTTCACTGTGGCTAACGTGGACTGTTTAAAGCAACAACTTGAGGAAGACTTGTATTTGATTGCAAACAGTTGTTCCGAAAATGAATTGCTTATTAACCCGGGAAAGACCAAATATATGCTGATTGGCACACGGCAAAACCTACAACAACTTCCCGTAGATATGACCATAAACTTCCTCAACGAGACTATTACCCCCGTCTCCTTTGCCAAAGATCTAGGAATGACAATCGACTCTTATTTGACATATGACCAGCATATCACCAACCTGGTTTCCTCATGTATGAATTCCCTGTGCCAAATAAACCGAGTCAAAAAATGTTTCGATAAAGAAGCTTTAACTCTCATCGTCTCGGCACTTGTAATGAACAAAATGTTCTATTGTTCAACGGTTTGGTCAAACACTTCGTCTACCAACATTAAGAAACTACAGTTGGTACAAAATTTTGCATGCAGGATAATAACAAATATTGGAAAGTTCGACCATATTTCGCCGGGCTTACGTGAACTTAACTGGCTCCCAGTAAAGGAACAATTACTACTAAGAGAGGCTATTATGATGTACAAATGTGTCAATGAACTTGCTCCACATTATTTGAGCGATTTATTCACAAAACGTTCTGACATTCATCAACGAGATACACGTAGCCATGACTCACTGCAAATACCATTGTACAAAACTTCTGCAGGTCAAAGGTCCTTCCATTATAGAGGCGTTACACTCTGGAATGATTTGGACATAAAGTACAAAAAGTTAGACTCCCTAAAAACTTTCAAAAACGAACTGAAGCGAAGCATGCTAGAACAAATATATAAGTAGATAATTTTACCTTGTTAAACTTTATACAAATGTCTTACCTCTTTACCTTAATTTAAATTCTAGATTCTAAAACTTGTAAATAGAACAACATTTATTTTTTGTAAATCAGTGTTGAAAATCCCTATTTAGGGAACACAATAAAGTATGTATGTATGTATGTATGCAGGTACGAAAAATGCTTAACTGCGAAGCAGCCAAGTTTAACACGTAATTGTAATTCAAAACCAGCGTATGTTTTGGACTAGCTATAGTGAACCTTCGGAGTAGTGAACCTTCGGAGTAGTGAACCTTCGGACTAGTGAACCTTCGGACTAGTGAACCTTCGGAGTAGTGAACCTTCGGACTAGTGAACCTTCGGACTAGTGAACCTTCGGAGTAGTGAACCTTCGGAGTAGTGAACCGTAACCATCAGACCAAGGTGTGCACATGTCAATTACCTTGAATAGCCAAATTCACGGTTCTAGTTATGGCTCACCAACAACAGACAATGCCTGTGGTTGCTCTATGCTTTGGAACCAAATACAAAGCGAGCATACACTGATATTGCGCACTGACATTAAAACATTACGTTATTTCAGCAACTCTTAGGGGTATTTAAAACCATTTTACAGTAACACCAAATCCATCAAAACATTAAAACATCCGACGGATCAGTTTTGCCAATTTCAACAACTACAGTAGATTTTACAAACTTTCTTACGATGTAAATATAGTAAGAAATTATATCTGTTGTAAGCAGTAACACAGACCTTATTTTATGAACCTATACACAGCCTTATATAAATAATGAAGTCGCGTTCATTTTATCTAGCCGTGTTTTTCCATTTTTGGCCGTGATAATAAACACGGTCCTCTAACTAAGACCCTGATATACAACCAAAGAACAGAAACATACCTCCCACATGTACGAAGAGTCCATGCCGTTGATATTATCTATATTAATATTTTTGCCAGTGTATGGCCCAAAACGTGTGTTAATCTTTACATTTTCCTTTGTGAAGACTCCTTTCCCCGCACAAGGAATTGACGATTTTTTAACATGCAAGTTGGCGGGGAGTGTCTTTTCTGCATACTTTTTTCCCCACCTTGTATTCGGTGCAGTGTCAGTGATAATTGCCAAAGCGTGTCTTTTCGCATTTTGGATTGTTCACTGGTGCGCCACAGCGATCACAACCTGTTAATTAAATTAGAAAATTAAAAGAGAAACGTTTTTTTAAAAGTTATCGAAAATGACCTGATAACAATTAGCTTGTGTGAAAGTTTTTATTACTGTTTGGGTTATTTTATCACTTGAGAGTATCTTGAAAACTATGAAGAACGACCTTAACAACGTCTTACACCTCATTTCATTCCCAGGTTATCGGGCATTTTGTATTTTTCTGTTATGACATCAATGGTTGTGCTTAAAATGGCTGCATATCTCAGAAATGATTTAACAAAATTAAATGAAATTTGGTAGAGTTGTCAGTGCACCTAAGCAAACGTTTTAGAATGCTTATGTGGTGGTCATAGCTAATTAGGTGCACTTACTAACTGGACCAAATTTCATTTAATTTTGTTCCATCACTTCTGATATGTTGACTTTCTTCTTTTTTGCTGCCATCTTAAGCACAACCTGTGACGTCATAACGCAAAATAGAAAACGCTCCGGAACAAAACTAAAGCCATTCTTCATAATTTTCAAAGCATAAAAAATGGATTAAAAATTTCCCTGTGTAACATCATGCATGTTTCGGCATCCTACGCCTCATCAGTGCAGCTTCCTCTCCAAAGTGCATGTGGTACAACACAGGCCATCAGCGTATCCAGATATATACACAATGCATTATTTGGAGACTGTATTGAGTATCCCACTTGAACCACCCCCAAGCCCTCGACATTTACGCCCCTGATTTCCACATGTGATGTGCATGCAGATCGGGTGTCCCAAAAAAACTTGCGCTGTTTGATTCAATGTAACGTTAAAACTATAAAAGGTATTGCACTCAAATAAGTTGTATTGTATTAAAAAAGCACTAATTTATTAGATTTTGATATATAAATGTCTGTGCAACATTGACTGAGCTATCAATGTTTAAGCATATTTGACAAATTTGCATAAAATTGCCAATCAAATATTGGGTGTTTCGAAAACGACGACCTACGAAAACGACTAAACCGAAGACCTAAGATGGGTCTTTGGCGTTTGTAATTACGAAAACGAACACCCGTCTTCGTACTATGAAAACCATAAAATATATTCATTTATACGTTGTTTTCATGCAAATAAGCATAACAGTGTTGCGAAAAATTTCTGATAAATTGTGACAAAAACTAAGGAAAATACGGTTTAGCAATAAAAATAGAATCATAGAAATCTGAACCAGTAAACCACCCATGTATTTAGTCAAAGGCAAACATCAGACTAAGATTTAAATAACTTTAAAATGTAAAATGTTAA
>CACRXK020015658.1:562-12027 GCA_902702795.2 Paramuricea clavata
CCCCCCCCCCCCGTCGCCAAAAAAATTTCGTCAGTGTACCATTTTAGGGGTCAAAAAAATTTTCCGGACAACCAATATTTTTCGGAACATAACACAAATTTTCCAAAAATCACAAAATTTGCAAAAAAATTTACTTAATTTTATACAAAATTGACAGAATTTGTCCCATTTTTTTTAATTGCAAACCTAAATTGCCCAAAAATTTGCCCAATCTGCCCAAAAAACTGGGATATTGCCCAACTGCCCAAAAAACTGGGGGGGCTACCGCCCCCCCCCGCCCCGTACGCCTATGCTATGAACCCTGTAATGTCGGCCGAAGATCTGCATGGGAACTACATTTGACTCAATTTTATCATATAATGAGCACATTTCTAATTTAACTTCATCATGTATAAGAAAATTGTGCCAAATAAACCGAGTGAAGGACAGCTTTGATGTTAATACTTTGCAATCAATTGTCGTGATGTTGGTGATTAACAAATTGACATACGGTTCCACGATTTGGTCAAATACGTCGGCTAAGAACATCAAAAAATTACAAACAGTTCAAAATTTCGCAGCCCGGATCATTACAAAAGTTAGCCGGAACGTTTGATCATATTACACCCAGTTTACAAGAACTCAACTGGCTTCCCATAGAATTACTACTCTTGTATAGAGATACAATAATGGCGATAATGGCATACAAGTGTTTCAATAATCTGGCACCCTTCGTTAAACGCTCAGACATTCATAACAGACCAACTCGAAATCATGACAGTCTAGACATACCATCTTTCAAGACCTCTTCAGGACAGAGAACATCCTATCATAGGGCAGTGAAAATATGGAATGATTTGGACAGTGAACTGAAGCAGATCACAAACCTTGATAAATTTAAGAAACTAAAAGAACAGTTAATAAGACAGTTTCATAATAGTATATTTTAATATTCTAGCATACGGTATATGGAAATTTTTCCTTGTATTAAATACAGAACTGGACTATCATTTTTATTATAATTAAATATAGAACATATTAGTTAGTATTTAATTAAAACATATAATTTTACATTATATATATGCATATTTGTAATAATTTTGTAATTGAGTGTTGAAAAGGCCATATGGGAACACACAACAAATTAATAATAACAAGACGCTCTCTCGAGCGTTAAGTTGCTGGGGCTTTTTAAATAGGCGCCTGCGTGATTTGCAACGAGCGGTAAGAGTATATTCAACGATTTGTGGGCTTGATTTGTAATTGTACATAAGTTTATTAAATAGTGACACGTTGCGACATAATGTATACAGCAAATTTAATTAACTAAGGGCGGACCATTAGAAAAGTGATGGGGGGGGGGGATTTTCTAAGAGGCAATATTTTTTTTGTACACCTATAGAAATTTTTTTTCTCACTTGATGGCTGGAAATATATTTTTTTATTAAAATTTATAGGCCTATCTTCCAAGAAAGGAATTTTTTTGCACTATGCCTGGGAAGATTTTTTCCCCCTAATTTTTTCCTGGGAATAAATTTATTTTTTGGTTTTGCCCCCCCCCCCATCACTTTTCTAATGGTCCGTCCCTAAGGTCGTCCTTTCAATGAAGTGGAATCTCACAATCAGGTCCGTTGCACAAGAGTTCATCATATCGCTGAACTGAAGAATTCCTACAGGTCATAAAAGAGATCCACTGAAGAATTCCTGTTAATACCCATGAAGAGAGACCCTGGAAGAATTTCAATTTTTACATTTGACCCCTGAGAAAATCTCATTCAAAATATCCATTACCAGATTACCTCCAAAGAATTCCACACAGAAATTTGCTTATCCCTGAGGAATTCCAAAGCTAAAAATTTATCACCTCATTCCAGCAGAATTGAAAGCTGAAATAGCCCATTTTGTGCTGGCACTGTGGCACAAGTGTACATACTTGGGCCTTGGGCTATAATAACCCCTTATTCATATTTGAGGATAAATACAGATTTGTGTATTTTTATTTTAACTTGTTTATAACAAATTTTAAAACACAAAAATTGTTTACCAGACAGTTAAGGACTAAGGAGTCGTTTGTGAATTAACCCATTGATTGACAGCACTCTCTCCCTGATGAGTAAAATCCTTGGCATTAGACACAGTAAAATAATAAAGTAGGTTACATGAGGGTACATTGCCACTTAAAGGGTTATATGATATGGACAATCGCATATATTGATTATTGGTGCGGAATTTAGCTTTTTGCACCTAACTGATGCATGCGATAGACAGTGGTTATATTTCACCCCAGGGCCGTAGCAACCAGGTGGGGGGCTGTTTGAAATTGTAAATTTCGACATACTAAAATGCTGTTTTCTGACCATCGGAATTCTGTCAAATCTTTCCCAAAGTTCAGGAAATGGCATTTCAAAGACTCTAAATTTAAAATTTTCCTCGGGCCTTCGGCCATTGCTTTCAGTTCCCCAATCAAAAAGAGCTTCCCACAGCACTGCACTCCCTGAGCTATTGGCATTACAATTTTACATAACTTTATATTAGCAGTCAGTGGTGTAGAACTGAATCGCTAACAAAGAGGGCCCTCAAAGAGGGGGGGATGACAAGACGTGGGGTAACCAGGCATTGAGGGTGCAACATGGTAAATATGGATAGTTCCAGTATTCACTTTTGGTTCTAGCAATTCTTCAATTGGTGATTTTTAACTAAAGGGCTTAACATCAAATAATACACTCCAAAATATTGAAGCTATTACATGTTAGAGCCACATAAATATCATCAAATGGTTAGATCATAGTAAGGTACAGATTACTGATAGATTATAAATTTTGCAATCTGCAAAAATATTGCGAGGTTAATCTTCACAAATTGACATGAAATTTTTAACAAGGGGACCCCTGTTTGCAATCTATTAAATAAGCAAATGAGTTGCAAGTAAAAATCATGAATACATGATGCAGTTTATAACATGAACAAGTGAGTTTTTAAGCTAATAGTTCAGTCCTATAACCAGAATAATAATTGGACCTTATGTAATGTTAACATAATACAGCCAATGGCTGCAAGTTTTATCAATTAAAAACATCTATCTATCTAAGAAATACCAATCCAAGATTGTGTGTCACGTACCTCGTGCAGGCGGTGTGCGCAATACGACCGCAAAGCGTGATGGGGTTTTCGCGCCTGAATTGCAATTGCGCCTCATTTGCATTTTGCTTTGACCGAGTGAACATCAGAGACAATCAGTATCAGCGAAAATAAATACTCTAATTTAATATTCTTCGATGGGAATCAATTGCCTTTATTCCCACACATAAAGAAATATGGTAATAAGGTGCATATCAGCGAATTTTATGGACGAATTGTGTTTGTGGTAGTCGACGTTTCGTGTTGAATCCATAAAGCGTTAGCAATTTTATCACAACATGGCAAATATCTCGAAAGGTGAGTTATAAATATAGGTACTATATTGGACTATTTTGTAGGTAATTACTACATATTTTCACTAAATACTTATCTTCAATACAAAAAGCTGGAGTGATTCCATTTGTAGTGTTTACTTAAAGCATATACAACAATATATTATAATAATTAAATGCTTCTGATTGCTTTTATTTTATGCACTGTAAGCACTCAACTTGGTTCACTCTCAGTAAATGTTCAAATAGTATCGATACTATTAATAGCTAAAAACAAAAATGATACAAAAATATTCAGCCTTTGTGTTTGCGAACTTGACTTATCTGCAGAAGGTCAGGATGGGAATGTCATTAGTTACCATTTACTGTTGTTAACACAGAGGAGTGGCTGGTTGATGAACATTTTGATGAACAATTTCCATTTTACCAGAGAAGCTAGCTGCTACCTCCTAGTAAACTGCCATTGTAGTTTGCCACTTCCTAGCCCACCAAAATCTTTGCAGTCCTGGGTTATTAGCACTTGTTGTGATGGTCAGAATAAATTTCTTAACACAATAATCAGCATCCTGGACAAGCATTTTGCCAATGAGCTTGCTGCAGGAAACATCAACCCAACAAGTGGAATAAACCAAAATAACTTTTCTCACCTCCAGGTAGTAATTGGTTGCATTTTGATTAATGCATACCAAAGTAAAATAATCTAGTTGCATTACAGCTTGTACATTGTCCTTGTACAATGAAGTGAAACAAAAATAACTTCATTTTAGGTCCTCTTCCAAACATGCCAACAGAAAGTCAGACTACAGGTACAGTAGTGAATTTACAAGCCAGTATTTACCAGCAGTATTTATCTGTATTTACCATCCAGTATTTACCAGTAGATCATACTAGCCTAAAATGAACATGTTTTTTGATTGATAATTTGCTTAGACAAAGGTGATCACAATTTGTGACTTGTTCTTTGAAGTAATTGTTATCGTAGCTATCTTAAAACATCACAAAATCTTTGAAAGCTGTATTTGTAAAAAAAATTAGTCATGATGATAATTATCTTCAAACAAACAACAAAGACCATTTTGGTCCAAAATAGAAATTTGTTATCACAACACAAAAAGTGGTGACTGCAGCTAATTACACTTACGGTCTTAGGCCATCATAACTTAAGCTTGTATGAACTTATTTTGTGTAATTGCAGGTGAAATAGTTGGGACCATTACAAGCATTGCAGACTCATGGTTCTCATGGACTATATCAACCTTCCCTGTTATGTCCATTGCCCATAGAATTTAAATGAATAAATGTAGTGCTGAACTCTGGCAATGCAGATGCTCTAATTAGAAGATCTACTGACATCTGCCCAGGAAAATTTAATTAAATGTATGTCGCACTGCAAAATTACAATTGATGGAATTGAGTACATTGTTTATGGAAAATAACAAAAGTAAGCGAGGTTGGAGATGAGGGTGCATCAGGTATGGTGAGACAAAGCATTGAAGAAGAGCAAATTGAAAGTGAAGTGCACACTGTTCCACTTAAAACAGTCTATGTGCAGTTGGAAAAAGAACCAGACAATTTACATGATCCAAAATGCAATTGCAACTTATGTGAAAACTGTTGATGCATTTGACAAGTTTGGTTATATTGCAAGTGAACTGACACAGTATATTAGCCCCCATATGAACGGCCCTAGCTTTGATGTGTCTATAAAATACATCAAACTAGCTACATACAACTTTTATGCAAATTGGATTTTATCTCACAATTAACATATCCAAAAAAGGTTCATGGCATCCTAATGTGGTCAAAGCTAGCAAGTCTGCTATGTAAATGCATAAAATACACTGAATAGAACTGGTTTGATGCAACCCATCTTATTAAAAAATCAACATTTGTAAAGTAAATTAACTTGTCTGTTTTTAAAGTGTTTATAAATATGAATGACTATATTCATTGTTATTTGTTATTTACAAATATGTGCATAAGGTTATGTACTGTGTGTACTGTGCACAGAACTGCCCACTTTCTGTAAGATGACCACTCTCCTCTGCAGAGGCTTTGTAGTTTGTTTTCTTTCTATGAAAATGAGTTTGTTTTCTTTCTTTCTATAAGTTTGACTTGCGGGCAGTAGCGGGCTAGGTAGAGAAGTGGGCACACAGGGGGAGCAAGCGCGGGAGCCGCTACTGCTCGCAAGTCAAACTTATATAGAAAGAAAACAAACTACAAAGCCTCTGCGGAGGAGAGTGTCCGCTGACAATACGAGCCCGCATGAGTGGGAGAAATTTTTCTAAATTTGACCAACGTGCTCACATATGTTCTGGCACTGGTGGCAAAGCCACTCAGGTGTGCCATCTTCTCATCTCTCAAAGCACCATGACATACCATAAAGCAAGTTCTTCTTGGTATAAAGCCATGCATGCCTCCAAGCTCAATAAAAAAAGCTTTTATAAATAGTTCAATAATTGTTCCTTTAATCTTTGGGACATGCTACACTTTTGAAGGCTGTGATGAGATTTTGGACAATATCACCAAGAGTACCTGGGTTATTTCCTGCTGAGCCCTTACATGGTGACTCTTTGAAAATTGGTGAGAGATTATCACTAAAATTGAACACAGCAGCAGGACTTGATGGCACAGGAATAGCTGAGCCAACAGAATCATGTACATAGTCAATTTCAAAATCTTTTTCTGCATCACTCAATGTACCACATTCTTCGCCAAGGTTTTTAGGACTCGGGTTCTACATGAAACTCCTAGAACAATTAAAATATTTTGCTTTAATTAATGAAATATAAGAATATATAAATGGCATTTATCAGTCGAATTTAATCACAACATTGTGTGGGAGCTTATTGTTTAAAGATGCAGTCAACTCAATTTGCATTTGTTGTTTACAAATGTTTCAGCCTGCAAATGTGTTCAGCCTGAAATTATATTATGAGTTTAATCCGTTAAATTACATTCCATCCTAATGTGCCCTTCTTTATTATTTTACTCCGATTTTACTTGTCAAGGAGGGGCACTAGCACTCAATGCTCGGTTAGTTGATTTAATTTAAATCAATGATTCGAATATACCATACCTGATCGTTGGGATTTACATGCATTTTTACTGCTTGGGCACATCCTCTTTATCTTTGGTTGTTGGCCATTTATCGTTCCAGGGATCTTTCCAATACAGACATATATACTGTATTTATTTATAAATAGCATACAAGTTTCTTGTTTAGTCCATGACACTGGTTTTTCATTCCTGCTGACACAGAACTTTGAGAAATTGTTTGGAAAAGGCTCTTCCTCGAACTACTTTCACGTAAAGCCAACTTGGGCTTTGGCTTCCCTGGACTGTCGCCAGTTGACAGCTCGAAGAGTCTCTTGGTAGCCATTTTGTTTACGGTGTCAATGTGGGTCATTCCATTTATTATCCGCACCCCCCCTATGGATGAGCTCTGGTAAAAATGTTACCTGTAGGAATCGGATTTCAGAGAAGTACCCTGTTGGAATCGACAGTATCAATCTAAACCCTAGGAATGCTGCTAATTGCCAATATCTCACTGGTAGGAATCTGCTAATTGCCAATATCTCACCGGTAGGAATCTGCTAATTCCCAATGTCAGACCGGGGGGGGGGGGTGAGAATAATAAATGAAATTATTATGATTCTCATAATAAATATTTGGCAATATAGTATGCTACACCTTGACGGCAATATCTGACCGGTAGGAATCGGGCCAAAGGAATCTGTTAATTCCCAATATCTGACCAGTAGGAATCCCCTAAGTCCTAATATCTGACCGGTAGGAATCCGCTCATCCATAGGGGGGGTGCGGATAATAAATGGAATGACCCTGTATCATTTACCTGTTAAAATGGGCATTATCAATTCAAAAATTGCAGACAAACCGTACGAGGTGCGATGTGATTTTTGGATA
The DNA here is from genome assembly GCA_902702795.2 of Paramuricea clavata. Lineage (NCBI taxonomy): Eukaryota > Metazoa > Cnidaria > Anthozoa > Malacalcyonacea > Plexauridae > Paramuricea > Paramuricea clavata. The sequence continues at coordinate 7,879 of CACRXK020015658.1, forward strand.
GTTTATGCTTTAAAAAACAAGTATACAAAGGAAATGCTATTGATTTCTAATCGTGTAAGGATATTCTGGCAATATAAAAACGCTACTCAAACACCACGTCGAAACATGCTAAATATGGGTTCAGTTCAATCGGCTATATCTTTCGACACAATCAAGTTTTCGTGAATGATTTTAGGCACACATTAACAGCAAACACTCCTTTTCGATATAATAATACAAAACGTAATCAAAATGAGAGGAAATAAGAATAAAATAAATGCTAAACTTACCCATAACTGAAGGTGAATTAACATTCCTTCACAAAATTTGTAAATTGTGCTCCCATACTGCTTTGCGGTCGTATTGCGCACACCGCCTGTACCTCGTGTGTCACTTCAAAACAGCCAACATTTGAGCCTTCTTGAAAATAGAGCTAGCATGCAAATGACAGTTCCAATACGATTTTTATGCAGACTATTGGAGCAACCAGGACTATAAGCCATATTAAAGCGTATATAGATGTAAAACTTCACAAAACAAAAATATAAACGTTCAGAAATAACGGTTCGACTAATAAATAACACAGTTATTGTCAGTTAATCCACCTCGGAATCTATTCCACTCCTCGATAGTGAAACGTCGACATAATTCTGTATATTCTTGATGGATTTCTTTCAAAAAGCCCCCAGAAGAAAAAGCGTGATTGAAAGAACAATTTGACGTTCACTTTATACACTTACGAAGACTTTACGATTGTCAAAATAGCGAAAATGTATGCACGTATTGCTTCGTATATAGATCAGTGGGAATTTCCATTTTGCGACTATCCATAGCCTGCGAACAGGCTCACTGGGAGAAAGGTGAGCCTGCACGGAACCATGCGTTTTATTCATTCATCCCCTTTTCGCATCTGCTAAACGCTAACCAATCAGCGTCGACTGCGATAAATAAACTGTCAACTGTCAAATTGACGCAAGGCGTGTACATTGTGCAACATGAACAATAATAATACAAAGCATTAGCGGGCCGCACAATATATTACTCGGAAAAATATAGAATTCTTCAAATATTAAATAGATATCAATACACATACAAATATAAAGCCGAATAAACTACCATTTGCTTTGAATGTACAGTAATACTTGTACTATGTGCGACTGAAAGAACAATGTTCTGAATATTTTGAAGCTATTACTAAAATACGGTCAGATAGATTGGGATTTGGAATACCGAATACGTTTAAAATTTTACTAACTGTGGTCTAAATAAATGATAAATGAGCATGTATTTATTAATTTCTTCGAAATCACGAGGGTGCCAATAGTGGAAGCCGTATCGACGACGAAATTGTCAGCAGTTAATATACAGTAAACAGTACAACGTTTAATGTACGATATATATTTATCTAAATGACATGCCAGCGAGGATCGACAATATAGTTATTCGTACATATTTGGGTATCTTTTGTATGCCTTCGCTTGCTGACTTGCTCACTAATGAGAATAATCCGTGAAGCCACGACGACCTCAAAATGTACTATACTATGGTCTGATGTCAATCCGAAGACGAAGTTCAGAATACTGTTATAGTTTCGTATATTGGATTTAAGCGATAGATTCAAGTCATTTATGATAGACTTTTTTGCTGTGATGCTTTGCTATTGCTTTTGGTTTCCATTTCTAGTTTTATTTGTTCGATAGTCCTATAATATATAATATTAAAATGATAAAGTTCAAATTCTTCAAAATGCTGTTGTTGACATTTGCTATTTTTAGTAATTTTGTCAACGAGTGTAAGCCAATCAGAAGCCTGCGTTTCTATACGAACGCCACTACCAAGAAAACCTATCATCCGTGCAGGCCCTCTATTCTTCGCGCCGCCCGCAACCCAGGGCCTGTTCGCAGGCTAGACTATCCATGGAGAAGGAGACCAAATTCACCCGAAACCCAGAGGAGGAATGAGGGTCTTCCCACAATGCATTGCGTCTAATTATTATTCACAATTACGATTTTCAACGAACGTTTGGCGAAAAGTTGTTGAAATACATTGCGATTTTGGCAACGTTTATCTCGTTTTTTCGAAGGTATGTTTTTATATTTGTATTATTTAAGACCCTAATTAAACTATTTTTGACTTGTTTGGTACAGGAATTGCTTTTTAGTTATGTTAATTACGTATTGTAATTATGCTTGATTCGGGTCAGTGGACACGCCAATAAAATGACCTTGATATAATGCAGAAGCAAACTCACTTTTTTTTGAGGAAAATAAAAACAAAACACGTCATCGAATTCGGGAAGATTTTTTCTTTCTACTGTTACTTTAAAACATGAGTTTGCTCCACTAAACCGGACAAGTAATCGCGGTTTGAAAATGGGGTACTTTCGCTATATTCTATCGCCGATGGCGGGAATAGACCGCCTGATAATCATCATGGCGCGAAGGAAATTATTGTACTAATGATACTAATCACTATTTTTCATGATAATTTTGAAACATACACATTTTTGTTCGTACATATTTTAAGTTTAATGCAATTTTTAAGGTTAGATATGCTTATGTTTACCTGCCCTGACTGTATTTTTTCATTTTATTATATAATTCGGCTATTTTGGAGTAAAACTGGAAATGATACTGCTATATATTTTAAACGGGTATATACTTCTGAAGGTGATACCCCAGGGAAACCTATTAAATAATAAAAGACGCAGAAGTTCTCGTTTGAAAAATTCAACATCAAGGTTTTTACAAACATAAAATACAGTATACCAGTTTGACCACACTAAAACATTGTATATTTTTAATGGGACAATATAGTAACATTGTATTTTAATGCTTTTTTGCCTGGGAGAAATTCTGTCCATAGGCATACGAGGCTGGGGGTTGCAACCCCTCCAGTCAGTGTTTAGTTGGGCAGAATTCTGCTTTAAAAAAATATTAGGCAATTGTTTTAAGATTGACTTTAAACAGTATATAGACAATTCCTTCTATTTTATACCTCTTGTTCATCTTTAAATAAAGTCATGACAATGTTGGGCAATTTCTATCCACCTGTACGCCAATATTATTTTTCAATGCTGGGAGTGGCATTCCAGAAAACCTATAGTACACAAATTTCCTGGAGAAGCATGCCCACAATCCTGGTAAAAATCCATGAGTTTCTTTGTTGCTGTCTAATTGTGCTGGCACTGAGATTGCCCCTCTCACTTTTGCTGTTTGTTTTGTAGTTTCCTATCAGAAAGATTAAACCGACTCCTCCAAAGAAATCCCCAGTAAAACTTCATAAATGGACATTTGATGAAGATAAAGCATTCATTGAAATCATGCAAATGATTACGATTGAAGAGGTTTACCAATTATGTAATACCTCCAGTTGTTTTAATACATCATAAAGCTAGAGCAAAAGCATCACCTTTCATATACTTTATCATATAGCATCCGTGTTTCTAGTGAAATGAATGTGTGCAACATTTTAAAATTGTGCACATAAGATTTTATTTTTAAAAACATTTTAATTATCTTTAAGTACAGTAATATTATGTTAGTATTTTTTCAATTTTAAAATAAATAAATTTTATCAACATCAATTATGTAGTGTGTGATCTTTTTATTAATTTGTGATGAGCAAGGGAAGACTATACACTGAAAATCATGAAAACCATACATACCATAAACCTCCGAATATAAGCCCCCCCTCCCATGTATAAGCCCCCCTTGTGTAAGCCCATCAAAAATCGCTTACGAAAGAATATAAGCCCAGTGCTTTTAGGTGGAGGTTTACGGTAGATTGTCAAAAAACTGCATAATTGATAAGATGGTGTCCATGCATGGGATACAATACTTATGGTATAATCAGGGAAGTGACAAAAACACATGCAGTACAGAAAAACTGGGGTAGGGCTAAGACTGTACCATTAGAAGCTCCCCAGCTCTATCCTTACAAATAAAAGAAATGTCAGTATTACACCAGACACCAATAAACAATTTTGCAGCTTCTACTAAACATTTTCTTTCAATGTTTTTTAACTCATTGAGTATTTGAGTGTCAGCACTCTCCTCCTGATGGGTAAATAGTCTAGTGTTAGACAGTAAAATAATCTGGCGTTAGGCAGAGTAAAATAATAGACAACTGGTTGATCATTTGAGCATAGATAACTGGTTGATCAGTATA
>CACRXK020015659.1:0-12027 GCA_902702795.2 Paramuricea clavata
AAAAATCTAACTGCCGTTGTCGTTGATGAGGTAAAGTTTGAAAACTATGGAAAGCAAGAATTCCTGTTCTTCTGGACCTATATTTGCGGTCTTCCTCACATCAAGAATTTATATGGATTGTTCAAAGGGGAACTTAGTCACATTGTGCACCGCAACGTCAAACAAGCTCTTAAATCGATTATTTGGGAGAAAAAGTACCGTGATATCACGAAGCAATGGTTCAATGTTCTCCCTGATAATGATGGGCAAAATGATGGGATTGCTAATGAATCCCTTTGTGATTTTTCCATTCTTGATGATACGGAAGCTCGCGCTTTTCTTGAACTTGGTGTAAATTGTCTCCTATCGTCTATAGAATGGAGTTCCAAAACGGTAATTATTCGTGTTGATTAACTATAATAGCTTTTTGAATATATGTGAATATATTTTTTATTTATTCCTTGTTCAGGAAAGATAGCTTTGACTGTGGTTAACGAAGACAAAGTGTATGAGACCATATACATAAATGAAACGGTCTATTCACTTATTGGGCCCGAGGGATGCATTGCTGTGGACATTTCTCTTGGTGAGGGAGGCACCGTGAGGCTGTAGTGGAAAGTGTGTATTCCGCTATGGGATCGCAGAATCAATTGGGCCCAATTTCGAATGAAACCTTAACATTGAGGTACAGTTAGACTTTATTCACAATACAAACTTAGCTTGTAAGATAAAGCATTTGTAAAACATGTGTAAGATTATTAACTTACTTACTGCGTGATTATTAAACTAATAAACTTCAAAACAGCTACTTAACATCCAAAAACATCCAATTTTTGAAGGACAAAAATTAACTGGTGCATGCCAACCGCATTGACGCCCGAGCGAGCAGTGAAGGAAATTGCTAACATATACATCAAAAGCGACAAAGAAAAGGGGCTAAAGGCCCACATTTTGCCTGTTATTCAGAGCGCCGTTCGTGGAAATCGGTGAGTCAATATTGTATATACTTATAATAGTAAAAATGCTGATGTTCTTCACAAGTATTTTAAATTTATATATGTATTGAATTTAACACTTTTGCAGGTATCACTACAGCAAAGTTATTGACAGCAAGATCACCCCCAAGACTGTCAGATTGCCTTTCCTGCTATAAAAAACCATAAATATAAATAATTTCAGTTTTATTCAACAGAATAATACGGATTGTGATAAAAGAGTTTGTGTCTTGTGATAATTGTTAATTGATATTAGCCATTTCCCAATCGAGCAGAGGACTGGGTATAGTGGCTTGTTTGGTTTGTTTGAAGTTTTCCTACATTCCTAAAGTTATTTATTGCAGCCCTGAAACGCAACAATTATGATAAGGCATCTTTTAATATAATATTTAGCTCGCTCACTATAACTTGTTGACATGTTGTCCCTCCAAACGTCCCTTCAAACATCAACTAGACTCAGTCCTCTGCCCGATTGGGAAATGGCTAATTGTTGATGTTGTTCTAATTTTGGTTGTTAGTGGTTAGTCATTGAAGAAATTTATAGACAATTTCCATGCTTATTAATTCTGATAGTGGTGCGTACCGTAATATACACAGCCTCTACTTCATATACTCTTGAAGTTTGTATAAAAATGAATATAATTCAAGAGGTATAAGATCGAAGTAAAGACCGTGTTTGCGCAATGCTGCTGTAGTTAATGCTTTGTACAATACATCTCGATTGTAATATTTCAAGGTCTTGAGCTTTTTGGATATTTATTTGAAATGGTACTCTTCATACCGACTGGTCCGGTGATATTTTGCGGCGATTATAAAAATCGAAAATATTTCCGAATGTGGCGTAATTAGTCGGTGTCCACTTGGCGTAACCTCCGGCGTAAAATATTGACGGATTCCATACTGGATTCCTATAGGAAAAATTCCTATAGGAATTTTGTCCCAAATTTATAGGAATTTTTCCTATAGGAATTTTAAAAATGTTGAAAAACGACCTTCGACCTACCACCTCAAACTTAATCAAATTATGATTTTTGTAAACTAGCATACCCAGGGCAAATGTCGGAATACATCTTAGATTGATCGGAAACAGTTCTCGGTTAATTTTAACCATTAAACTTAAGGTAAATGTTCAGACCCATGAAGTCCATATTGGCCAAATTTAGCCTACATGAAAACCAATGGATTTTAGAGACAGAACATGTTCTAACAATCTATAATCACCATAGAAATATAAAATGGACTGAGAGCTATGTTTACACAGCTTACAGTATAAGATTTCACTTTATATTCAATGAACAGATAGCAATACTGGGCTATTCAGTAAATAGGACCCCTCTTATTTCTTTTATACATCAATGATTTTCATAAGTGCTCTAATTTTTTCGATTTTCATCATTTTGCTGATGATTCAACTTTGTTTTGCAAAAATAGATGCTTACTTGAACTTGAAACCAATATAAATATAGAATTAAATAATATAGATACTTTGTTATGTGCTAATAGGTTATCACTTAATGTTGAAAAATCAAACTTTCTTGTATTTCATCCTTACCAAAAAAAAATACACTAACAGACATAAAACGTTCGGTAAGAAATAAAGACCTGAAACAAGTAGATCACATAAAGTATCTTGGTGGGTTTTTTTATTCTCATTTAACTTGGAAAAAACAAATTACGTTCATTTCAAAAAAGATTAAAAGAAGTATAGGAATTTTGTCTAAACTTAGATATTATGTAGATAGCAACATTCTGGTTAATTTATATTATATGCTTTAATTTACCCATTTATCACATATGGTTTAATCATATAGGGTAATGTTTATTCCTCAACTGTCAAACCTTTAATTATACTCCAAAAAAAGGTTGTGCATATTATAATATTCTCTAAATTTGATGCCCACTCTAGTTCACTTTTCAAACAGTTGAATATCATTAAGTTGACTGATCTTGTAAATCTACATGTGGTTCTTTTCATGTACAAATATCATAACAACTTGTTGCCACCAACGTTCAATAATTTCTTTACTCCTGTGTGCAATGTTCATTCTCAAAATACTAGGCTTGCTTCTAAATTAATTAACATATATACTACCAAAAGCAAGAACAAATTTCGGAATTTTCAATATCAGATATCAAGGCGCTAAAATATGGAATTCTTTACATGAATCATACAAAAGACTTGCCGATTTCTCAAATTAAATATAAACTTAGAATCGATTTTCTTGGAAAGTATTGATTCAGTTTCCAACTTTTTCTATATATGTTATCGAGAGTCATGCAGGACTCCTTTCTTCTTTTTTTTCTTTTTTTTTTTACTCCTTTCTCGATCTTTTAAAATTTATTTGATATAGAACTATATTGTCAATTTTCATAATTTTTTCATCCTTTTTTTGGTTCCCTGATATTTATATAGCCCTGTGGTTATTTCAGGGAGCCAGCTCCCTTTCAAATCCTATCAAATATTAGAAAACAATTGGTCACAGAACACAAAATATATTTTACTAATAATAGTTCATAGTCAGGCATTCACATGAATGAAGATTAGAATTGCATCATGTTATATAGTCTTAAATATTTAGGAGGGGTCTCCATTGTTAAATTAAGAGATTAATTTAAAAAGGGGTCCCATGACATTTTGACATAAGAATCTCCCACCCCACCCTAGGGTATAATGAATGGTCACTTAAAGTACATGCCATCTTCTAACTGGTTGGGCACCTTGCCCCTTTTGTGATGGAAAATCTATTCCCTACCTTTATCCCCTGGGACAAAAAATTCAAATCAACTCTCCACCCTGATAATGTGCAGATGGTAACAGCAAGAATTGAAGCAAGCACGCTTTACTGGAGTATATTAGGAAGCATGAATTCGCACATGCTAATTTGCTAGTCATGATTTTAAACGTAATATTTCTTATCTCATATAGAATTCTTAAGGTCTTGTTTGCATTTTACTGGAAGCAAACTGAGATGCGCATATCCAATATTTGGGTCATATCACTCATATGTCAGTTTTGCAGCTTGCCAGCTTCAACAACATTTGGCTGCAAGGAAAACGTAAACAAGGAAAGAGCATATAACACTTCATCTGTGTTTAAAATATCAATGAATAAATATTCCAACCATTGGCACTTTATAATATAAGTGACATTCAACAATAGATCAATAACATATACAGTATATGCAAAAACATTTCTTTGAATCACTGTATAAAATATTCCTCATAAACTTGCTCCAATCGTCGCACAGCAGAGTCTTTGGAAGGGTAAAACCAAGTTTAACATCCCCATTTCAAAACACTTTCCGTCTCCTCTTAGGCAAGCCTGTCCAGCTGGAGAACAACTGTCGTAATACTATTTTTTGGCTCAATTGGCTGTTAATTTTGTTTAACGAACGAACGATATTCATCAAACCCAGTTGGAAGAACAGCAACTACATAGTTTCCATGTCATAAAAGCTGAAGAATTTGATTTTGAGTACGTCGGTAGCAAAAAGAAGGAAAAATTTCAAAGACTAAACGCATTTTTAAGCCGCTCTAAGCACTTAAATTTTGTGGACACTCTTAGGTTGGTGGCCATTTTGGATTTTCTAATTCATTATTATTATAATTTATTACACCCACTATATCTGGGTGTTGAAAGTCATGTGACCGGCCGGTGCCAGGGCCTTTTCCCGCCTTCCCAATGACAAAGGGGAAAGCCCTGGTAACGAGGTTGCCTAAACATCTTTCTTGAATATTAAATAGTTGACATTGTTTTGGTTAGAATACGTATTGGAATACTCCATTTAGTGTTTATTTCTCATACATTTCGTCCCGGTTGTGGGTTTTTGTATGAAAAAAATATGGCAAAATCAACCAGCGATAGGCTGCCAAAGCGTCGATGGCCAAAACTTGGTATTGCTATTAGGCCACTACAAGTTAATCTTTAGTTTCTGGTCCGCCGCCCGCGTCCTTTTTCCGTAAAGGATTATTTCAGGACTATTTTGTTATTTATAATTAATTTTAATTTATTTCTCGCTCTTGAAAATTTTCGCGAAGGATTTAACTTATAGAACGATAAATAGTCAATTTACACCTAGCAAAATGAAGTATTGAAGGGTAAAAACCACTGTCTTATATGTCTGCATTCTCATTTGGCCATCATGCACGAGATTACGAGGTAAAAAAAACTAGAAATAGACATTTTGATATGTAAAATCCTTTGTAATCTGTCATGCATGTCGATTTTTAAATAATATATTACAATTTATGTAAAATGTTATAATATTTTGATACAATTAGCATGAAAAGAGAAAAGAAAGGGTTGTTTCTATTTGCAAGAAATACATATATAAAAAAGACTTCAATATTTTCAGATACTGCTCATATATACAGCCTTTTTAATATTAAATAATTTAAATCAAGAAAAAAAACATTTTGTAGCAGCTGTAGAAGGAAATTTAAATATAAATAAAATAGATATTGGCATTTGAAATTAAGTAGTTGACAAGCCTGAATTTGTAATACTTCATGTATAGCAACTATTTTGTCCCTAGAGATTTTGTATATAGCCCATCAGCCCATGCCTCCCATACTTGTAGGAGTTTTAATAGTACAATACTGAAATTTAATATTCCTATTGCTCTGTTTATACATATAGTGCATTGGTTTGTCACGATATTTCGTCCACAATAGATATTGAGTGATGAAACATTAAACAATGCTATTTCGTCCACAATAGATATTGAGTGATGAAACATTAAACAATGCTATTTTAATATTCAGGCTGTACTACTACTAGTACTGTTAAAAGGACATCACTCACAGCAGTGTGTATTAAAATGACACTTACAAACTGTTGCATAGTCAAAGAGAAAAAGCATCAAGTGCTTTATCCGTGGACAGTCACTAAATGTTGTACAGTTGTGACTCTACGAGAGTACCACAACAGTTGTTTGAAACTCAAATTGAATATTTCGGAGGAAGTTCCTTTTGAACTACAGTTGACTAGTGCATATATTGGTAGTTCAAAGATATCGCTTGATAGAGCAGATCTTGATCTTGATTTAGCGGAAGCTGTTGGAATATTTGGTCCATTCATTAAGTACCAGGTTGCAGACCTGGTACTTAATGACAAGGATAAACAATCTGGTAATGACCAGGATAAACAACCTTGTTCATCAGCCTTTGATGTATTGATGGATACGCAAAGATGTCTGTGCCGACATAAACTTCCTAAAAAAATAGAAAAACAAAACAAAACAAAGAAAGATGAACTTTACAATGATGTCATTGTTCTTTTTGAGGAAGAAAATCTGGCATGGTTAAGTTCTGATGTAGATTCATCAGGTAATGCTTTAGTTCAAAACCTCACAGATTGTCTTTGGTACATTGACGGTCATCACCAAGTCTTGAAGAAACAAGGCTGTTCTATTCCGGTCATTTTCAGTTCATTTACTGGGTACAATCAACCTCAGGCATCAAAACATCGTAAGCGCATCCATTGAGAACATGTCTGCTGCTTGTATTTTGGCAATTTCGTCCTCCTTATTTGGTTGTTTGCAAGCAGAGTATTGGAAACGCCCACATTTCGAAACCTTTAAGAAGCATGTTGAAAACCTAGCAAGTTCTTTAGCTCAGTATAGTGACTATCTCGTGTCAAAAAACAAGCGAATGAAAGAAGTGCACAATGCTGAAGTTCCTGTCCGCCATCTTTCTGAATCGTTGTCAGTGGAAGTTGTAAAAACATCTGCAGTTCGCTAGCCTTAGCGAACATCTCAATGACATTCAGCCATATCAGCAAATTTTCCTCACCGACCACTGTCCTGAAGCTCCCCGACAACGCTACGAATACGTGGGCTAGACATCCCAGTCGTAATTTTGACATTTTCGCCAGGGAACAATCGTGGAAATTTGCACTTTATTTGGAAATATTGTGGTGATGATAGCATGGAGATGATATTTCAAAAAAGCATTGCTGTGGTTGAATCCATCAAGCCTCAGCTTCCGACATACCACAACCGCGCTATGCGCATATGTTTGTTTTCCCGGTTTGGCCGAATATCTCCCCACGTAAAACCTGCTGTCCTGAGACATTTTTACCGTGATCTTACTGGTGATAGTTCTGCTTCGACAAATCTTACTGAAGAAGAAATTGATAGCAGAGTTTGCCAGGTTCTGGATATGGAACCAGAAGACCCACAGACGCTAATTGATCTTCGCAGTTTAAATTCTTCGACAGAGCGTGCAAAATATGTTTTCTGGGACCATTGTTCTCAGTACTTATGCGAAGTTGTTGGTACCGCTGTTGATGATCGTCGTCACTCTGAAGTAGTTCATCTTGCCCAAGCAATTTCAATCTGAGACCTTCGCGAACAGGTTAAAGTACGCTGTCCAGAAGCTACTGCAATACCATCGACTGAATGGATCAGACTTCAGTTTTGTCCGAAAACAAAGCAAGCTAAGGTGGCATCACGACACACTGGTATGTTACTGAAGTTTGCTTTAAGTACTTCTGTTAAAACGTTTGTACGTACTCTCGTACGATCGATGTGTTTATGTATGTGTGTACTTGTATGATGTAGGTACGGTATGTATTATTAATCTTTGTAGTGTATTTTTCTAAGGTCGGCTGAACGTAAAGTATATGATCCAAAAAAGGCAATGGAGAAAAGATCATTGTGATGGCCATTATGCAGCTGCAATTTTCCAATACAAAAGCGAGCTTGCAGTCAAATTTCGCGAAGTTGCTACGTTTGCTTGCCTTGATGACATGCACCGTATAAAGGTGGGGGAACCTGGTTTCCCGGTGGCTGCTGCAGAACGGGGTCGTAGAGTGTTAGTGCGCGATGGCGCATCCTTTGAAGTTGGCGACCACAATTTTACAAAATTCAGCTTGGTACCATCCGTTGCTCTGGTTAACGGCATACCAAGTGCCTTGGAAGATTCTTGGTATTGCGAACAAGTGATTGTTACGTTAAAAGAGGGGGCGTTTGAGCCGTCGTCACCTCTACGTCATGCTGCAGAGCTTAAACAATCACTTTGCCAACAAAATACTGCTGAGAATCCAATGCTGTTCCTGTATACTGATGGAGGACCGGATCACCGGATTACCTACCTTTCGGCGCAAGTGGCATTGATATGTCTATTTTTATCACTTAATCTTGATTATTTGCTAGCGACAAGGACGGCGCCATATCACAGCTGGAGAAATCCAGTTGAACGGATCATGTCAACATTGAATCTTGGATTACAGTCCATTGGACTCATGAGACAAGCTGGAGATGAAACCTTCGAAAAGGACATGCACAAGTGCAATAATATGGGTGACATGCGTAAAAAAGCTTCAAAAGATGACAGCTTCCGAACTGCGTCCCTCGACTCTGTAGCTCCTGTTAAAGTCCTGCTCAGTAAGTATTTCAAAGACTGGAACTGAAAGGGAAAAGTATCAAGATTGGCACCGCTGTTTCTCAGGCAGATATTGATGCACTGTGGAAGTCGCTATCTGAAATTTTGCCTAATTGTCCTGCACCTGATCAGGTTAGTTTAATTGCTATGTATGTAGAAAAACGATTATGTATTCTTAAGTTTTATAGTGATCAACTGTACCTAGCATTTGGTATTCTTCTCGTATTTTTAAAATAAACGTTTATACTGAAGTTTTTATCTCCTGTAGTATTAATATTTATAATATAAACCTCTTATACTATCTATACAGTATTTTTCTATTTAACGTTTGAAGGTACGAAAGAAGTCCTGCTTGGAACATCTAGCAGATCTTTCGAAGTTTATGGATCACTGTTGTCGACGACGTCATTATTTTTTTGAAATTAAAGAAGTGTGGTAAGGATGGGTGTAAAATTTGCAAACTTGTCCGAGTTTCACAAGAAGTGTTCCAGCAAATCAAACCATTTCCTGACCCGGAACCAGGCGAAGACAACCATTACAAATCCTTCGAGCAAATTTATGGGAGAAAAACCAGTGAGAAATTTCGCCTGTCGTTTAAAGATAAACCCAAGAAGAAGCGAACGCTGCCATTTCATGGAAAGTTGCAGTATGTGCGTAATGCCAGTTTAATGTTGGAATGTGTGGCATGTGCAGCCTAGTCCCAGGCTCTCTCTCTAATCGCTGCTTTGATGTATTTAAATAAGTCTTAAAAGTTTTATGCCTGGGTGTGCTGTGCGGAACGCTTCAGCGAGAGAGCCTAGCAGATTTCGGTAAAATGGTCCCTGATTTCAAAAAAGTGGTCTCTGGCCTGGTTACCAAGCATACCGCATTTGTAAATAGAAAATGTTATGGAAATTTCCTTTGCGTTTATAATTATAAGTCATTAGTTTTGCTCTAATGCTGTCGGAACAATGGAATAGGCTACGTTTCACTAGCATACGGTCATAATGGAATAACGGGCTAAATATGACTCGTGTTTACTAAAATATAAAGCCATATTAAATGCCATCTACTGTAGAAGCTTGAAAATTATGGCGAGTCTCCGACTAAAAATGTTTTGACAACACAGTTATGTCAGGCAAATATTTCCAATCTCCTCAGCTACTTAAACCTGTCAATAACATCAACGATTATACGACCATTGCTCAGAATCAGTATTGTAAATATGTATATATTTTTTTAATTGAGCACATTTTTAATACAGTTTGAATTTGGTTATGTAGACATTGAACATGATCAACGAACATTGTCGTATTTACAAGGTTATTTTTATATATAAATTTTCGCCATATTAAAAATACTGAAATCTGCTAGGCGTTCTGAAGCACCTTTGGCGGTGACGTCACACCTAGGTCCTAGTCTTGTAACTACCACATCCACGTTTTTTCTCGCGCTTGCTTCAGAACGACTGGGACTAGGCTGTGGCATGTGGAGACTGGTATATGCCAAACGGAAGCTGATACTATCGGAATGTAAAAGCTTGGAAGATGCTTTGAGTGGAACATCTTTTTCCTGTGGCTCACCGCTTCAAGATCTCGAATTGCCTGCTGAGTTAGAAAAAAAAGTCTATGTGCGACAACTGAATTGTCACGATCCCATTGAAATTCTCTATTACACTGCCAAGTACGAACCTATCTGCATCTACTGTGGCGAGCCCGAACCTTTCACAAGTGAAGCAAACTACCCGCAATGTAAGGACTGTAACAACAAAGAACCTATTGCCAAGACCAAGTAGGCTGGCATGATCGAGTGACTCATAGATATAGACAGTACATTTTTTATTGTGTTTTAATAGTTTGATATTTTCGTGTCAACTTTGAGACAATATTTATATTTTATCATCGTTTAATATTGTTATAGTTTAAACATGTAGTAAAGCCTTACCGATGGACAATAAATTGCAACGCTATACGGCACATTTACATTGTGTGGCTGGTATATACTGTTTGTTAATTGATACAAAAGTATTTTTGTATGAAATCGTACACCATTTAAGTTTGCATACCTGTAGTTCACTTTGTATTCCCTTCTTTCTTACATAAATAATACTTAAAAGACCACAAGAATGTGGGCAAAGCCACAATTGTAATTATGTCCTATAGTCCTAACCACCCGCCCACCCGCGTCGTAAACGAAGGTAAGGCCGGACCAGAAACTAAATATTAACTTGTAGTGGCCTTAAATGAATTGGCTTACAAGCATAAGTGTACGACAAGTGGATTATAAAAAAGAATTCCCTTGGATTTTCTGAGAAGAGCAATAGCGATTTTGCTAATTATTTGCTTCGTATAAGCGACAAAGAGGTCAAACATCACCTTCAGGTGAGTTTCCAATGTATTCTAAAGATCTTGGCACATTGTTTTGCTCCATAGGAATTGTTACAGGGTATATTGTATTCATGTTTTTTTTCCTGATTACATTTAGGTCCATGTCATTCGACGCCTATGGGAAAACAGAGTAGACCCCAATTGTGTGATTATTCTCCCATATTGTGTGATTATTCTCACATAATTATTTTTTCCTTTTAAATTGCTATTTTGCTGTTGAAAATTTTTTTTTACTAAATAACTCCAGTAATTTGCGCTTTGACGTTCGAAAAAGGACTAGGGAGAAAAGAAACTATAACGTTTATATTTGTTATTTTGTACTCATAAAACTTAAATACTCTGCTACAAAACATAATTAAACTGTGGTTGGTAGTTCAATGTTGTTAGAATACCTTTTTTTCCTAACTTTCAGAAGAATTAAATTGGAAAACGAATCAGCAAAATAGGGAAATTCACACAAATAAATACTTATGATTAGGCCACGGGCAAGCTCCACTCTTTGCTCAATATTTTTCTCAAGAAAGAAAATTTAATTACGTATTCTACATGGCCAGAAATGGAGGACAGCAAGCGGTGAGGCGCGCGGGCTCATGTTCTCTTGATAATTCAGTGCACTATACAGATCAGTGGTTGAGTTTGGTAAATACAAATGGCTGTTCATTTTTATCGAGAACTAAATAATCTGAGCACGGCAGATTTTCTTATTGAAAATAAGAAGAGAAAAGGGAAGTTTTATAAAGTAGAGAGAATTATCTCTAGAAGAACGCGAAAAAGAAAGGTGAAGCAACATAAATGTACTTTAATAGTGTTTTTATCGTCGTGTTGTATTGTAGAAATATGTGCTATTTTAATATAATAACTTGCTGTCTTTTATACATTTTAATAAGGCTGAATATCTCGTAAAGTGGAGTGGATATGGCTCGTTGGAAAATAGTTGGGAGCCTGAAGAAAATTTAAATGCTTTTGCCTTAAGGTAAGCGGTATTTTAATATATTGAGACTTGATTGAGTTGATATTTTACATATTTACAAGGATCATGCTTAACAGCTTAAAAGTCTGCGTCAAGGATAGACTTTGACATCTTGTTTTCTTTCATATTGCTGTAGAACATATTGGAACCCACAGCCAGCTGCAGATCTGCTTTCCTCATGTGTTGATACGCTTCACACTGCAATGTTGGAAAATTTAAAATAAAAAAGTATGCTACCAACAGTGCTAAACTTCAGGCATGATGTTTTCAGAGCTCTATTTAAAGACCAGGGTGTAGAGACTGAAGATGGAAGGCATATTTTGCTGGAAAC